>JABUQX010031524.1:0-47500 GCA_015478945.1 Trachelipus rathkii | reverse complement strand
AATGGTTAAACCATATGACTACAAAGATATATTTTGTTATTTGCAGAGTGACGATGATTTATCAGAAGACGTAGGAAAGGAATGCAAAAGTTTAAACGAAAGGAAAAGGAAAATGAAAAATCAGAAAAGACTTCAATGTCCTTACTGTCAGTATAGAACAATATGGCATAGTACACTGAAAAGACATTTATTAAATCATTCTGAAGAGAAAAATTTTAAGTGTTCACAGTGCGATTATGCTTGTAATAGGAAGGAATATTTGACTCTTCATATTTTAAGTCATTCTGAGACAAGTTTATTTAAATGTTCTCAATGTGACTATGCTTGTAATTATAAGCAGAGTTTAAATCGTCACCTGTTAACCCACTCCAAAAGTGAAATATTTAAATGTTCGGAGTGTGATTATACTTGTAGTCAAAAACATAATTTAATAAACCACATGTTAAACCACAACGAATCAAAACAGTTTAAATGTTCCGAGTGTGACTACGCCTCTAATTGGAGGGCGCATTTGACTCGCCACAAATTAACTCACTCAAATGTCAAGTTGTTTCAATGCTCCTTTTGTGAATATGGTTGTAATGAGAAGAGAAGTTTCAGAAATCATTTGTTAAGACATGCTAATATAAATTTATTCAAGTGCTCGGAGTGTGATTATTCCTGTAATAGAAAATGGATTTTAACTAGGCACATGTTAACACACTCAAAAATAAAGTTATATAAATGTTCTGAGTGCGATTATGCTTGTGAACAAAAGAAGAGGTTGGCAGAGCATATGGCAACACACGGTTTATCAGAGTCATTTAAATGTTCCGAATGTGATTATGTTTGCAATCGGAAAGGAAATCTAACACAACACATGATAGTACACTCAAAATCTAAACATTTTAAGTGCTATGAATGTGATTATTCTTGTAATAGAAAAGGAAATTTGACACGACATATTTTAACACACACCCGAGATGGCGAAGTAATAATGGATAATGATATGTCAAATATTGAGCTGAATAATCAATAATAGCACATGTTGTTGGGATGATATTGAGGTATTAGTTGTGCATTTAGGTATTGAAAAATCATAATGCAAAACTATTGAAAGTTAACCAAAAGGGTTAACGAAGTAAGATATTGATAAAGTCTTATGATGGATGCCACGATGGGAAAGCCAGAAATTGTGAAATAATGGTATCGTGACTTAAGAATAATTTGATATAGAAATACGGTAACATTTAATATTTACCAGACACTTTAGAGAACACCTTAAAACACTTACACACACCTACCAATAGATAGATAGAATTATTTTTATTTAAATTTGGTTGAAGTACAAAATATTAAGTAGGAAACTTTTATTGAACTTTATGCAGAAATACCAAATAAATATTTTGTTAATCTGTATCTGTATATCCCAGTTATTGCATTGCGACACGAGTCCCTATAATTTTATTTTAACTTTAATTAATTAATAAATTTAATTTTTAAAATTTCAACTATCATTTGAAAGTGAATTTTATAGACAATATTAAAGTTATACTTTATTGGAAAATGAAAACTATTAATTTTACTCATTTTAATTCGTTCATTTCTAACACTGAAGAAGATTGTAAACATGTGAGTTGATTTAAAAAGGACCACACTTTCACACGTACATTTTCAATTAAGATTTGCCCAGACATTATGATCCCATGCACTTGTTCATAATCTGGTTCATGCCATTTTAATGTCTATGAACTTCAGGAATTTTGTGGTCCAGATAGCAATTTTCCACACGTTTTAAGGGAGTATTCTTTTCTTGCGCTTTTCCTCATTCATGTTTACTCTCCTTATATTTATGCTAATGCTTTTCCTCGGTGTTTTTAGTTCGAGTATATCCAACCTATTCCGAAAAAGGGTATCTGCTCTGAGCCTTCTAATTATAGCCCGAGAACTTTCACTAATATTCTGTCTAAAATGTTGGAATCTCCAGGCATAACTTATTCCCTGGATCATTTGGGGTCTCCTTCAAATGATCCAGGGAATAAGTTATGCCTGGAGATTCCAACATTTTAGACAGAATATTAGTGAAAGTTCTCGGGCTATAATTAGAAGGCTCAGAGCAGATCATTTGGGGTCTCCTTCATCTTCGATCATCATCAAAGTTTTCGACGCTCGAGGTCAACATATGATATTATGGTTTTCTGCCCTCATTTATTGCTGGGGTCCTGTGTCGTGGTTCTTGTCATATCCACGGCCTTTAAACCGGTTTGGTGTGCGTCCCTGCTCTCTAAGTTCCCTTCCTCCTTCCATTTGGTTTCCTTCTCTATTCTTTTCTATTTTGCTCACTCGTGTCTAGTTTTCTCAATTCCTTCCATATCAGTAGCAGTTGACGCAAGGCCTCTTTCTTCCTTGTTAATTGTGATGGTTCGTAGGGTTTTTTTTCATCTACTCTATTCCTACTTTTCAATACGGACCTTTTTAGATGCCCTTCTAACTCTTCTTTCGTATACCAATGATTTGCCTCATTCTTCCATGCATTTCAAATCTCCCTTTTTTGCATCAAGAGTTACCTTTCGACTTCAATTTTCTAATTCTGTTCTTGCCGAACTGGGTGAGATTCCCTAAAAAATAGAAATCTTTAAATATTCAGATTTGAATATCCCTTTATCCTTCTTTAAACCACACCTCTTAACTTTGCTCTCACCTTCTACGGCTTTGCTGCCTTACCTGTAACAATATAACCATTGTTGGTCTGAGTTTTAAAAAAACATTGTCTTAGATACCTCGTATCAAAACGGTTGCTTAGTTTGTCTTAAAGTCTAAAAACATTGAGAGTTCTTTTCAGGTTGCACGAGTTTTTTTTCGCGTGCAACTACATTGTATAGGGGTCTTTTCCACCCATGTGTGGAGTACTTACTGTTCAAGCATGTGGAGGGAACTCTAGTTCTACTAATTGGTAGCATTTAATTGTGTTAAAGACCATTAAATCTGAAAAAAATTGTCCCTAATCTTCTAACTTTCTTGACCTTTTATGTCTGTGACATAACGTTAAGGCTCTATTTTTTTTCTACAGTTCTATAACGGCATGTTTTGAGGGTGCTCACGACTTGAATTTCACTACCGTTACGACACCCTCTCACTGCATGAGATCCCATGTTATCACATAATATCAGATTGACAGCTATAGACTTGTTCCATGTGGGACCCTTATTTCCAACAACTCCTGTTCTATGGAATTTCTTCGATCATCTGTTTTTCCTACTAATTTTAGTCTTTGCTATAAAACTAGCGTGTGAGTGCCTACCTCTTTGAATTGGGTGTTTTTCTTCTGTTATGTTCTTCCTCTTGTACGAAAAGTTCTCTGTCTGCCGTGAGTGGTGGTAACGTATGAAAAAAATGAGGACAACGCACTGGATTCTAGTGAAAAATATAATAGTATAAATGTACATTGTAGAAATAGGACGAAATTTGGTTATTAGAAGTTTATGACTTAAATACTTGTTACAATTGCTTACCATCCAACATGATTTCACACTGTAGACTTTTCTCTCCTCACCTACCATCATCACCCATACTCTTATTTACATTTACTTTCATACCCCTCCTTTTACACACCCTGCCAAACCACTCTACCAATCTCCTCAAACTTTCTTCAGATTCAGAACACGGCACCAAATCATCTGCGTACAATAAGCAAGGCAACGTCCACTCTTCCATTCTCTATCAGTCTTACCCCCTCCTTTGCTACCCCTACCTTTAATTCTTTTTCATCACCCCATTTATATACAAATTAAATATCTATGGATACATTCATCATACATCCCTGCCTCACTCCACTATGAATATTAAAAAACTTTTCACTATTTATTCTTACACACGCTTCACTATCAATATACATACTTTCATTCCATTTAGAAACCTACCACCACCACCATATATCATTTACACCTGCCACAGAGCTTTCCTATTAATCCTCTCCTACGCCTGTTTCAAGTTCATAAAACTTATATGCAGTTGGTTCTCTCACAAGTGTCCGAGTTTAAATATTTAGGCGATGTGTATGGGATAAAAAGGGAACTACTGATGCAGAGTATAGTAGGTAAGTTATTAATTCTTTGGTGAATGCAACGGGGACTAAGTCTTGAGTGCATTAGGGTTCTGCATGAGGGTATGTTGCAATCTTTCTTATTTATAATACCGAAGATATGGTGTGAAATAAAAGGCATAGATCTAAGGTGCAGTCTGTTAAGACGGATAATCTTGAGGGCGTGTTAGGCGTGAGTAGAATTTATAAAATAAGGAATGAATGTATTAGGCGTGAATGAGAGAATAAATGAGTGTATTAAGATAGTTTGGTCATATGGAAAAGATGGATGATAGTTGGTTAAGCGAATGTATAGAGGTATTGTGTTGGGGATCGACCGGATGGGAGAAAAATTGGATAAACGAGTCTCGGAAAGAGAGGAATGTGAATTTGGTTCAAGAGAGAGAGAAGAATGAGGCATAATAGGAGTAAGTGGCTTGGTTTTGTGCCTGGCCCATGGGATGAACTCTGACATTGATGAGATTATCACAGTGGGGAATTGTCACTGTGTTGTGAAGCTCTAGGGTGGATTTTTGCCTGCGATGGACTCGCACTTAAGGGTATGAGAGGGATGGCTTTCTTTTCTACTAAAATCATATTCTTCTACTGGACTATTATTTTACGGTGTATATCGTGCACCTCGCCCCCAATCTGTGGGGATCCATGGAGAGGATAAAGAAAAAATAAAGTAGTTTAAAACTTAACTTGAAATCATGACAATTGAACAACGGGGAATTCAACGTATATTAGATTTTTAAAAATAGAAGCAGTTTATTTTGCTGAAAAGTAGACTTACTAAGAGTGTTATAAAAATAGTCTTACAGTCATTTGACATACTTTCTTGCTTGTTTGATCATTGTTTTATAAGAGTGTTAATCATATAAATTTTAAATAAACCAAATATTCAAAGAGTTCTCATATCTACTTAAAAATAATAAATTAAAAAAAAAAACTCAAGAACTAAGATTGATATAACAAAATGTCCTATTAACACGTGTAAGGTTTATTTTTTCTTGTAACACCAAATGTAAAATTATAATTATGGGGGAAACTCTAGTAAACATGAGAGCATTATAAATTTTTTAGATTTTAATATCCTTACATTATAATATTCTGTTATTTGCAGAATGAAAATAGAATATCGGAAACCCTAGAAAATGTAATGGAAGAAGTTTATAGCAGCAAAGAAAAGAGTAAAGGCCAGAAGAAATTTCAATGTTCTCTTTGTCCCTATGCTATCAATAAGCGATTTCATTTCAACACTCATTTATTAACGCACTCTGGAGAGAAGCCTTTCAAGTGTTCACTCTGTGACTTTGCTACCAATCGAAAAGAAAATCTAACCCGTCACATGTTAACTCACACCGAAACAAAGCTACTTCAATGTTCTGAGTGTGATTATGCATGCAAGCGTAAGGATAGTTTAATTCAACACATGTTAATCCACACCAACGCTAAGTTATTTAAATGTTCTAAGTGTAATTATGCTTGTAACGAAAGGAAAGAATTAAAAGTTCATTTATTAAATCATGCAAATGTTAAGTTATTTAAATGCTTGCATTGCGATTATGCTTGTAATAGAAAATCAGACTTAAATCAGCACACATTCACTCACTCTCCGTTAAAACTATTTAAATGTCCCCAATGTGGTTATGCTTGCAATCGAAAAGCTAATTTAACCCAACACTTATTAAAACACCAAATGGAGAATACGATTTGTGACCCTAAAGTGGATTGATCCTGGAGTGATTCTTTCTCAGTTACAATTAAGTTTATCGACATAAAAATGTTTTTACGGTAATGTTTTTTTTAAGTTTAGTAAATATATATATAGCGAGAGAGCTTGTGTAAAAAATATTGTATCGAAGTGATATGTGTTAAACTTGTTTTGACATTGTGGTGTGCATGTGTGTGTGTGTGTGTTTGTATGTGTGTGTGTTTGTGTAACGATACCTTTATAACTAAGTTTTTAAAGTAGAAGTTACTTAAACTATACATCTTTGCCCAAGTTATTTATAATTTTTTTTCTTGTTATTGGAAATGCTATATTTCAAATCTATGTTTTATGATAAATTGCAGTTTAATTTATTGTAATAAATACAGGTGTTAGAATACTAACTTATGTCAAAGTTAGTAGATTGTGGAAGTTTATTTTGTGTAGAATTTTAATTTGTATATTTTAACCACTTTTTTTTCAAGTTTTCAGATATCATTCATAATTGCACTAGGAACATTTTAATAATTTTTTTTTTTAAATATCACCTCTCTTCTGTTAGTCTCAGTGCTACACTGTCTCTATACTTTGAGTCATGGCATACTACCTAACATTCAGGTCCCAAGACCATCCTTATCATGTTTCAGGCTTCCCTCAATGCCTCCATAGTGGATAGCACCTCTTCCGTTCCTACCTCTACTGGGATATTTTCAAGAAAGGTCCTTAAATAGGATTCGACCATTCTCAGTGCTCTCACCACTTTTGGCGCTACCTCAACCTCATCCATTTCACACATCTTCCTGATGCTATAACGTGGTCAATGGTCATTATTATTTTATTTGTTTTTCTTTTTCTCATAGTTTGGCTTTTTCATGCTGGTTTGTTGATAAATACTGTATCCGACCTACAGTTTGGTACAAAAATTTCTTCGATTATTTCAAAATCATATAGAATTTGAACAAATTCATTTTCAACTATTGCAGGGGGGGATTGTATTTTCAGTGTTAGAGGTCTCAATACTGTTCATCTTGTAATGTCTGAAATGGATTTATTTGCATATGGAATTTTGTCTTTCTGTATACAGTTCTATTTGTAGAAATCTCTCATATCCGGATAATATATGGACCAATGTTTCTGACAATTATTCACAAATATCGGCACCGATCAGAGGTAGGGGTCCCTTCTATATACTTTTGAATCAATTTGTTCTTAGACACCAATTCTGAGCAGTAACCAGAGCTCTTTCAATTTTTAGTTTTAAAAATACTTTCGTAATTACCTCTACCATTTTTTCTTTTCATCATAATATTTTCCAGTCCTTTTTTTTTTAAATATTGAACATGTCTGCATTCTTTCCGTCCTACTTCGTTCTTTTCTTTATCTTTTTTATAAATTTCCTTTAAAACTTTTATTTTTTCCATCCATTTTGTACTATCAAATTGATGTCGTATTCATCGAGGCAGTCTCTTGCCTTTTTTTTGTTATTGATGTTGCCCCATTTTGCAATCCTCTTTAATAAACCACCTAATGATTGTCTCTTTTACTTCTAAGCATTTTTTCTTCAACCATTTCATCCTTATTAGCCCTATCCATGTGTAGTATTTCCACGACTTTATCTTGTTGAATGTAAATTTTGAGTTCTGCACTGATTCTTGTAAATTATTTTGTCAGCATGAAGGAGTTTCCTTATTGTGTCCAGAGTATTTATTTCATGTTGGTCCAGGCGTAAGTTTATTTTCTGTAGAATTTTTGTTGTATATTGTTACCCTAAGTTCTGCTTGAGGAGCCATGATAGAGGGTTAGTTTGGTGATACGAAAATGGTTATCTTGCTGACTTTCATGCATATCTTGATCTGAACGAAGTCAATACAGTTTAAGAAGCAAATTTCGTTATATGCAGACTGTTAAAAAGTCCATAAAATTGTATGAAAATTGGTCAGTAATTTGTTCCAATAAATTCTACTCTTTAGCAATAGACATGGAAATCCATTCAAATAGTATGAGTAGGATTATGGCTCTTACCAAATGGAAAGACTGTGACTCTACTAGCTGTGGACTCTCAAATACGATATTTAGATAGAACTACCCGCCATCATAAAAAAATGGCAGAAGGAGAATACTTATGTCCCAAGGAAATGGGAAACTTAAGACTGTTAAAAATACTGCTTTAGACTTTTGACATATGAGGACACAAGTGATATGGTGGATAAATGTCCCGAGTGGTAATATAGACAAATGAAAGAAGAATGAGATGCGATCTCTGAAATTTAGCTTCGAGTTGTTGTTTGATACGAGTGAGCTTCATATGGGTTTGTATATGAATGAATGTGTAATAAATATTTATGTTGGGATAATGATGTTTTTAGAATTGTGATATAAATTTTGTGGAGAGAGATATATTTTCAATGGATGTGAATTAGACTTTATTTGTTGGTTGTGCTTGCACGAGTTTGAAATTGAGGGTTATGAATTTTATCTCTACTAGCTCTGGAATGAAAGATGAAGGTGTTGCGCTTTATATTAACAAAAGACTCCTTAGTTTGATATTATTATGTGTAATAAATTGTATAAAACAAGAGCAGCAGTGATGAATGAGATTAAGGCAACATGCAGTAAAAAGTAAATTTAATCATTATAAGGGATTTTAATTTTCCTGAAATTTATTTATGAGTACTTTTGCTTTTGCAGATCGTCTTAGTTCATTATGTATTGAATAAAGTTTTCACTTCATAACTTCTAAGTTAGGTGAAGCTACAAAATCCACCACATTATTATATTTTATTATAACTAAGGTTTTTAAGTTAAAAAAGTTAAGAACCTTAGGTGGTAGTAGCCATGACATTAGAAGGTTTATTTTAAATGCAAAAAATCTAACTTGCAATTACTAAAAATAAAGATAAAAGTTTTAGACTAGAGGGTTTAAACTAGTAGTTACTTGAATGTGTCTGAGCAGCGTCTGAAACCGGGAATACAGTTTATAAGATAATAAAAATAAACTCTAATATCAGTTAAAAGCGAATGGAGATTACTATTAACGTTGCATTTGTTATCTTAGTCTATAAATTGAACCCCTTATCTAAGGAAAGACACCGATACACTGAAGACATGAAAACAAGAACTTTCGAAATATGATTATTGAATTGTCGTTTTTTCTGTTGAAAAGGGGACTACTTAGTATGGATGTAATTCGGGTTTGTAATTATTTTTTTCTTTATATTGTTAGGTGAGTAAGTTCTTTTCATTAGGTCCGCGAATAGGGACCAGAGAACATGATAAAAATGTAAAAAAGTAGGCATGTGATCTGAATGTAATACCGTTTTTTCGTCACCAGATATTTTAAATGAACAACTTCGGAATTAGATTAAGACTTAGTAGTTCTTTTGCAGTATTTAAGAAATTTTTGCAGTTTTCATAGTTCAAGGTAATGGATTATCCTTTTGTTATATTCTTTACGCGACATTAATAGTCGTGTATTCATTTAATAGTATATATCCACTAGCATTATTTGTTATGTTTGGAATCGGATTTTATTTTAAATCTGTATTATTGTAATTTGTTTGACTGGGAACTCTGTCTTTTTGATTTTAGGGCTGATGAAATGGGTAATTTAAATCGAGGACCGATCATTCAAAAATATTTAACACCAAATGTGTGATTGATTGAGACATTCATTAAAGCATAATGGCTTTTAAATAGCTATTTTCTGCTATTTTTTTTCTCTTATATAGCTAAAAGGGACAATCATAAAAGAGCTTTTATAATTATATATATATATATATATATATATATAGTATATATATATATATATATATATATATATATATATATATATATATATATATATATATATATATATATATATATATATATATATATATATATATATATATATATATATATATGATCGGTATTTTATAATTATATAGGAACTTTATAATTATATAATTAAATATCACATGGTAGGCTAAATACAATAAAGTTGTAACTAGATTTATTTGTTAAAACTGCTCCTGAAGTAAAGCATTTGATTAATGAGCACAAAAGCATGGAGTAATTGATAAAGACGCTGAAATTTTTTTCTTCAATTTTATAATTTCGAAATAAAGTGTTGTGTCATGTGTGAGAACAAATAAACTTTCAGATTTCCAAACGCTGAATCACTGACAATGCCACCCCCTTTTGTTATAACTTGGCTTATAAATGGTGAATGTGATGTAGGGATACATGGTAAAAAATTCGGAACTTCAATTTCGTTGCTTTTTATAACGAGACAAACGTGGGAAATCAGCGTTCCAAGAAGCATGATCTAGATCAGGTATTCTTAACCTATGGGTCATGACCAAAACGAGTCTTCCCAAAAGAAAAAATTAAGGTGTAAATTTTTTTTGAAATTTTAAACCTTTGTGTTTAACACGTGAATGAAACGAAAATGTGTCGAGATTAAAGATTATTTTTTTGTTATTATTATTATTGCCACCCTTGTTTAAATTATTACATTAGCACTTTTAATTTTTTTTTAAAAAAAATTTGAAGGTGAAATATAAATATATATTTTTTTTCTACTTATCCGATCAACATCAAATTTTCCGGGCTTTGATAGTCGGGCGAGATGCATCTTTTTTACTTAGATAATTTTTTGGTATACTTAAAAGAAAATTTTTTAAAAATTTCCAAAAAATATTTTTTTGAAAATTTTCTCCAAGAACAAAACCAAAACTACTACATATACAAAGAAATTATCTAAATAGAAAGAGTGTATCTCCACCGACTACAAATGTCCTGAAAATTTCATGCAGATCGGATAAACAGAAAATAAATTCCAAATTTTCAATTTGGAAAATCGACCATTGCTCAGATATGGGATCAATATCAAAATTCCGTTTCTACATTTTTTAGATAATAGTCCAATCTTTGTATATTTCAAGTTTGAAGTCATTTTTTAAAAAAATTGGAGGAGTTTCGACAAATGTCGAAAACATAGGTTTTCAAAAATTGAAAATACAAAAACAATGGCTACAGACACAGAAAGACACTCGAAAACGACGTTTTAGACGTCAGAAAAGGCTACAGTTTGGTGTTTAATTGGTCAAAATCGGCTGAAAATTACGAATTTTATGTTCATTTTTAGGGAGGGGGGAATGGGTGTCAGCCCGGAGCAATAATTGGACCCTCCCAATCCCATTAAGCGTGTAACAACAACGCGTTGGTCCTGCAGAACTGACGAAACGAAGGCACTTAAGCATAATTACTATCAGCAGATTAAGGATGTACTGAAACAAATTGCTGATGACTGAAGAAAAAGCGTGTGTACTTTGTGAAGCAGAAGGACTGTTAATACAGATAAATCGGCTTGAAATAGGTATTTACAGCACCTTCTGGAATGATCTCCTTCAAAGAACAGATGCTAATAGTAAAAATCTACAAGACGCAAAACTATCTAAATACTGCTGTGGCGTCACTGACCAGCTTGAAAAACTATGTCGCATCAATGCGTGACTTCTTCGACACTTATGAGAAGCAAGGCTAAGAGCTGTCTGGTTCAACAGAGTATGTGCAGACGAAAACTCGACACAAGCACCGCAATGTGCGTCTTAACCCATTGGATTAGGGTCATGCAAAAGAAGTACAACTCAGCCCTTCTAAAAAATGCAGAACAGAAACTTTCTTGCCTGTTATTGATCAGTTTATCGCTTCTCTCGACCAATGTCTGCAGGCATACAAACAGATATCGAGCAAATTTATGTTTTTTAGCCATCTGAAAGAAGTCTTCAGACGAGCTTCAGGCCGCAGCAGAGCAACTCGTCAGGTCTTATCAAGATAACTTGGACATTACATTTATTGATGAACTGTGTAAGCTCGTAACATTTGTCAATATCTTCACATACGAAGAGCCAAAAAATATCAGCACTGAGCATTTCCTGTACAGACTTATCATAAACAAGGGTGTGCAGGACACTTTCCCAAACATTGAGATAGCTCTGCGGATATACCCTATTTTGATGGTATCAAACTGTAATGGCGAGCGCTCCTTTCAAAACTCAAATTTATTGAGAACCGATTATGGACATCCATGAAGTAGGAACTACTTGTAAATCTGGCTATCATGAGCATCGAGTCAGATATAAGGCGTGAATTGGACTTCAGTGATATCATCAGCGACTTTGCCGCCCGAAAATCAAGAAAAGTGTCTGGACTGTAGTGGTTATAACTCCATCCATTCTCTGATTTAAATTAAATTATTTTAACTGAATTTCTCTGCTTAAAAATTTGTAAGAACAACCTCTCAGTTCATTTCTATTTCTCGTTTTTGCACTTCAGTATTGTCCCCTTGGAAACAATGGGGCCTCCTGCACCAAATGAAGCCCGGGGTCCGCCTCCCATGCCATCCTTAATCCGGCCTGGAGCTACAAATATATATAACCGCTCCCATTATCCTAAACTTCATTCCCCTTATCTGGATATACCCAAATTAAAACCAGGAAAGACCTCTCTGACACTTCATCATATCTATCACTCTTATTATTATCAACATTACCATACTAATAGTAAAAATCATACTAAACAATATAACACTCTACACATCATCAAACATAAATTTCAACAAGGCTTCAGTGTAAGACACCACTCAACTACAACCGCCCTTACAAACATTATACAACCCATAATCAACGGCCTAAGCTCTCTCAAACCAACTCATTAAACAATAATCATAGCAATCAACATCAACAGAGCATTCTGATACAGTACCCAAACATAACTTGATCCACCCAAAATAACAAAATCTAACATCCCACTAACCTAAAATGACTAACTTTCAAAAGGTTTAGAAGACCACAAAATAAAACAAACAAACAATACAAAATCCAGAACAGTAAACATCAACACCGGAGTACCCCAAGGCACAAAACTATTCCCCACACTATTCAACCTATTTACGAACATCTACCACAACCACAAACTGATCACACAATCATAACAACCTACGCAGACATCGTTACAATAGCCACTACACAACAAAACCTAAAACACTGCCATAAACCTGGTACAACAATACATCAACCAGCTTCAAACATGGCTATCAGAAAACAGAAAGTCCGCTCTCACCAAACAAAATCATCAATCACTTTATTTACCACTGACCCCCAACTTGGTGCCACACACCCACTAGTCAACCTAAGAAACAACATTGCTATACCCTAAAACAAACTCTCAAAACCCTCGGAGTAACACTTGAGACACGCATCCCACCTTCACAAAACACATAGACAAATTTCATATTACATCTGCTAGCAAGAAACTGAACATACAGAACCCATTACGTTGGCGCACTACACACAAACAATAAACCAAGATTCGCCACTATATCCAAACAATACATTCGCCAACTCCAAACTACGCTTCTCCAACTTGGTACTCAACTACTGACAAAAATAACATAAAAACTCCAAACGACTCAAAACAAAGTACTAAGAATCATAAGTAACAGATTACAACCAACAACACTTGCACGAAGAAACCAAAATTCTACCCATAGACACACACCTGAACATAGGCACACAATTTTTTTTCAAAACCCAAACACCCCAAATACCCATGCCACATTGCTCTCTAACCCTACCCACCACAGACTCAAACAAACCCCCCTCCTTCTTCACCAGCCCTATAATACAAAACAAATTCTGAAACAATAATCCCACCACCACCAAACAACACAACATACACTAAACAAATCCACACGACACTAAAAGAAAACAACAAATTCAATGACCACCAAACAACATTTTAAATAAACACCCACCAAAGAAATAACATCAGAATTCAACTCGCTACCAAGAACCAGTCAGTCATACTTGGCAAAGCTGAATAAAAGTCATCACCCTAATTATAATATCACAAACACAGATTCAACCTTAACCAAACCACCACAAGTGTCTGTCAAAACTTTAACCAGCTTCCGGAGGATACATACCACTTCTTTTCCCCCTCCTGTTTAAATAATTTCTCAACATAGAACATAACATTCCTGGAGGATCTTTGAGGGAGACCGGTTGCGTCGTTGCACTGGGCGTGGGGCCTCTCCCATGATATGGTGGTCAGGGGTGAGAAGGTATACATATATATATATATATATATATATATATATATATATATATATATATATGGTTATATATATATATATATATATATATATATATATATATATATATATGTATATATATATATATATATATATATATATATATATATATATATATGTATATATATATATATATATATATATATATATATATATATATACTCTGTTTTAAAGTTGGTTGGTAAACATTTGCAGCAATCTGTTTGAAACTTCATTGAGCTGCAAGGGAGGCTGGTTGATTGGCGTTGGTGTCTCTTGCATGGTACCATATAGTTAGCTACCACTGTACGTTTTAACATTTTTTAATATAAATTCAAATTTTGATTTCATACTTTAAATGTAGGTTGTAGTTGAATTATATATAATAAAAAAATAAATAATTTGTATTATATTACTGAAAATAGCTACTAAAATAAGATACTATAATGGCTTAAATTAGTAACATAGTAAATTGTTATAAAGAGTCATGTATTGGGTTCTCAAGGTCTGTTGCCGTATTAAGCAGGAGTCTTCATTGCAAGGGGATGTACTTGTGTAAAGACTAAAAACAGAGAATTGAGAAATTGTGTGTCTATAAGGCTTACCCTTGGGTTTGTTGTTTTTCAAAAGATTTTATCCTTGGAGCAGTTCTGTAGACCTAAGTTACTCAGCCTGAGAGGCTGTAGTTACAGCACTTTAAACTAGTAGGTAAATTGATTAGTTGGAGGTATATTAGAATGAGAAATTGATTGATAGATTGAAGTAGTTTAAAAGCTAAAGATACAATTTACCTCCATTTCTTTATATTTTTGATTATTACATTTTTTAGGAAACACGCGCACCAGTTATGATCGTTGGCTGAAAGCGAACCTTATTTTTGCCTAGTGAATTCTTGGACACCATAACCAATAGTAAAGGCAAAGTACAAAACCACTAAACATTGTTAATATATACATAATATTGAAGATGTTATATATATATATATATATATATATATATTATTGGGTTAAGGTTATATATATATATATAGCAGCATATAGCATATATATATACATAATATATATACATAATTACTGTGCTAAGCGTTATATATATATATAGAAAGTATATATATAAGTATATATATATATATATATATGGAAGCATATAAGAGTTTTTAAATCCTACAATCTAAAGCTAAAATAAAACAAAATTAGAAGTGATATATGTGGAAGTATATAATGTTTTTATACTTGTAAAATCATAATTTAGGGGTAGTTAGTTTTACATTAGTTATAAAAATTTAACAGATAAATGAAAGATTGATATAGTACTGGAGAAAAAATTACCTACATGTAAAATAAACCCCTTTGAATTTGATTTTTTTTATATTATTTTTGAAACTCTTGCATTGAAAAGATACACTCAAAGAACTTGATTTGAAAAGTGTCTGAGTGCTAATTAGATATATTTTTTAACCATGAGAAAAGGGTAATATTTGCAAAGATCTAATATTTTCGAAGGTAAGGAGTCAAGAGAGTTACTCTACAAAACAACGTTGCTGTTAAGAAATGGATTAGTGGCAAGCTTTGGCATAATTCCAGAAGCTTTTCTGCCGCTAAATAAATTTTACCTTAAAACCTTAGCTTAACTAGATTTTCTGAACTTAGGATTTTCTAGGATTTAGACAAGTTTTTCAGAAAATATTTAGATCAATTACTAGATATTTAAAAAAGATATCGTGTTCAATGGAAAGCTAGACATCAAAGTGAATGGAATAAAAAGCTAAAACATTGAATTTGGAAAACCTAAATCTAAATATTAAATGAATAAATAAAATAGAAAAAATATATGTAGAAGAATAAAAGTTTTAATAATATTTTAATCATATTTGTGTAGTGTTTTCTTTAATAGCCATTATTGTTGCATAATGCTGATCAATCGAGTAGATTGATAATTGATAATTCTAAATATCTTCAAGTTCTCTATTGCGTTATACGTTTATTTAATTTATTTTTTTTTTTTTTCCTTGAGTTTTAGGAAAATCTTAAATCTGGCTACCATGGCATAAAAAGATTGGCTGGGGTTGAACAGTTTTTGACAGGTCCATGTAACCTCGTATTGTTTTTTATTTTCTAATAGTGTAAATAAAAAATATCTCTAGGTTCGTTTGAAATATTAAAATTTGTAGAAGTATAGTTTCGTCTAAGTATTTTTCTAGGATGAAGACTTGTCTGCTGGGGTATTGACTCCAAGATTACGTAGTGTTGTGTTTGTCTAGTGAATAAGTAACTTGTTAGTCCCATTGTGTGTGAGTGGTTAGTGTGGTTTGTTATCATCAAGTTGTTACCTAGGCCACTTCGTTTCTTCAGATTTCTTCAATACAGGGGAACGTAAGTTGCGTTCCTGTGCCACTTTTGAATATGTATGTATAATACAAAATATTGTCACTGATAATTAGCTACACTGGTGTTGGAGGCCTTTGCGACAATCATAAAGCTTATTTAACTTTGGCATTTAATTTGCTGGAGCTAATTCTGACTAAAAATATGATCCACCTGTGGTAGGCGTCTTCTTTTCTATAATTAATCCCAACTTTCAAATTACCGTTCATTTTGACAAGTTTATATAATAAGCATTTTCATTATATGCATATAAATATACAGCTTTGGCAATTATTTACAATAAGTGCCTCTAAACAGATTTTTATAAAAATCACAGTATTGACTTTAAAAAAAATAGTTCAGGGTAGATATGTACTAAGGTGATTACCATTTATCCGTAACTATTTATTAAAAAACCCACCACAGATGTTAGCAATAATTGCTGGTAGGAGAGGTAGGTAAGCTCATAATTTGACGTTATATGAAGTAGCTATTCGTTATGCAGGAAAGTAGATTACAGGTCAAGTAAAAAGTAAAAAAAAAAAGTAATTGAAGAAAAACCATATTCAAGCAGAACCCAGATAATTAATTATCCTCTGATTAGGATTGGTACTGATTTAAATCAAATTATTTAATCAATTGATTAAATTAAAACCAATTGATTTATGTAAAATCTTGATGTTTATTCTTAAATTTTATTTTTAGACAAATTTTTCACTAAATTCAGTCTTTATTCCTAATGTCACCGGAGCAGCTTCAACTATGTTGTGCAACTAAAAAATAAGTAAATTCATCAATCATCAAACATTTAAAAAGAAATAATAAAATAGATTACTCATATGATACAGGTATAGGAAATATTATTATCTTTAATAAACTTTATTGTAGCTAAAATAATAATTATATTTACAACTTATTATTAAATTAGTAAACCTAATTAGGATTATTTACTAATTATCAAAATAATAATTAAAAAGGTTATTTTGTGCCTAAAAAAAAAATCAAACATAAATCCAAAAATCTATTTGATTTTATTTTTTTTTTAAAAAAAAAAAAAATCAAAAAATCACAACCCTGATTATTATTATTAAAGAGTATTTCTTCCATTTCATATGAAAAATTAAGCTTATTCACTGATATGCAGCTATAATATGTTAATTCATATTTGTGTGTCCCAAATGGTTGTGTAAAAAGGTCTTTCATTAACCTAATCAGACTATATTAAAAGTTAAAAATGTGATTAATAATTATTCTATAAATACATTCCAGGAATGTTCCATTTCCCACAATCTAAGTATAACCTCACCAGAGCAAAACAATTATATATTTACTGTCGTAGTATGTTGCTCTCCTCCACTCCTATGAGAAGCGGGTGATGCGCGAGACATTCTGACATAACTGATAGCCTGGATCTTGGATCTGTTAAAGTAACGTACAAAGTTGTGCCTATGTCTATTAAGTCAGACATTCAAGTAGATGCTTCGTGTCATATTTGTTTGAAGGACATTTTAACGTGGAGAGAGGGTTTATTATGAAACTTAAATTTATTTCCTTGAAGGAAAAGAATTGGTGCCCAGAGCAGAGATGGACAACATTACTGTGTCTGTGCTTAAAAGTTGTTCTGTATGGATATTTCAAGTGATGTCTTGAAGTACGAGTGTTATCTGGTATGAGAAATCTTTCTTTGGGTTGACATGCGAACGCACAAAGCGCAATAGCGGCGTGGTAAAGAGTGGAGGTATTGTCCATAAAACTATTGTGAGCAGGATCTCCTTCTGCTGGCCAAAGTTGTTCATGTTTAATGTGCATTTAATTTGTGACTAGAAGTAATATTGTTTATGTCGAGGGTGAATGTCATATGTGTATTCAAAAGTCAAACATAGAATTGGGGGTGTATATTAAGAATGAGTCTATTCATTGATAGGATGGATATTTGATTTTCTTTTATTAGCATGTTAGAATGGATAAGAGAATTTTTGAGGGAAGCCAGTCCATAAAACCTGTTTGTCGAATGTTGATAGCCACTGTTTTAATTGGTTTGTATATTGCTTTAGTTCTCTGATTGTGGTATTTATAGAGGAATTTTGAACTGTGATTGTTAGGTCGTCCATAAAATGAAATTTTAAAAGAGGATATGGTAGATCATGCATAAAAAAGGTTGAAAAAGTGTTGGTGAAAGGATGACTACCTTAACACTTGTTTTTATCAATTTATATGCACAAAATTACATCTTTCCATCAAATGGAGACTGCATAAAAATTTTATTTTTTTTTTTTTATGTTACGTCTGTGTTTACTACTTATCTATTAAAATGTGATGGGAACTATATCAAACGGTTTGCTGAGGTATATTATTATTAGAGAGTACGTCAAGGGGGGGAGTTTGGTAAAAATCCGGTAGTATGTGTTGGTTAGGTCAGTTGCAGGGTTGTCTAAAACCACGTGAGTTAGATAAGGGATTAAAAGAGAATTCTATTTACGATAAATCTTTCTATACTTTGATATTGTAGATAATAATGATCTAGAGATCTATATGAAGCTGGGTAGCTAGAATGGTTTGTTTTGTTTATTTTGGGAATTACGTATATGTGCAGCCTTCCAGAGTGTGAAGAGAGAAAGTGTTTATTACCAGCAATGTTAAATAATTTTAGTAAGTTGCAACATCTTTGTTCCCAAGTGTTAGATGATATTTGTCAGTTCCCACTTTTGCTTTCCAATTTTTTGTATTTTTTAGGGTTGCAACAGCTTTGGTTCCAAAGTGTTCGAGATGGATATTTGGTCAGGTCCCACTGTTTTTGTGTTTTTGAGGTTTTTGGTGTTGAGCACTTGGTACTTTTAACTTTTTAAGTAGCTATAATTATTTGTCTATTTGTTGGAATTGTGGGTTTGTGGCTGATTTTTTAATAATGTAACACAATAATATTGCATTCTGTTTTGGTGTTGGGGATTTAAGTTGATTAGATTATTTATTCTATTGTCAAGGTCGGTGATATTTTAAAAACCAGTAACTGCTTTTAATAATTGCTATATTAGCATTGGCATCAGCTTTGAAATCTGAATCAGAATATTTCAGAACTGGAATTGGAAATTATTTTGGCTTTTCCCAATATTAATATATATCAAGGTTGGCAACATAAAAAAAAAAAAACTCAATTTCCCCCAAAACACCAGTTATATATATTTTGCTATATTTTTGTAATTATGAGAGAAAAGAATCAGGTTTATAGGCCTAATAGAATTTAATAAATATACGCTTTATATAAAAGTAAGTTACTATTTAGCATTATCAAAATGATTTTTGCAATTTTTCATTGGCAAGATAAGAAAGATCTAATTTTTAAATGTACTAATATAATTACATTCTGTTTGAAACTTAGTCTATATTAAGCAAATGAATTAAAAACTGAAAACCATTTATGCCTTTATAAAGAAGGTCTTTAAATTATTACAAGATTTATATTATAATATATATATATATATAATATATATATATATATATATATATATAATATATATATATATATATATACTATATATATATATATATATATATTATATTTATATATATATATATATATATTAATAAATATATATACTATATATATATATATATATATATAATATATATATCATCACCACTCACGGGCAGACCAATTTTTGTATCATCATTATCACCATCATTTTGTGCCATCAATTAAGGAAATAATAATATATTTCACTAGGCCTATATAATATTCATCCCTATCACTATTAATAGTTAGTCCATATTACAACTTGTAAATAGGTAGCCAAATTAAAATTTCATTTCCTTAATTCTTTGTATGCTTGATTGCTTCAATGCCTTTCAGCCCGCTGTTTTCTTCTCAGTTTATTCCAGAAGATAAAATGTTTAGATCATCTACTGGTATATATAGTATTCGAGTATAGTATATTTGTATACAGAATATACCATACTATTTCTCTAAAACTGATGATATTTCCTCCTATGGGATGTGAGTTGAACCATAGCTGTATTAAATGGGCAAGAAAATGTTCAGGTAAATCTAGAACTATAGGATAAGCTTTTTATTTATATAATTTTTTTTTTTACCTGTTCCATATCACCACTTCCCCATCCCCTAAATTTTTCTTTGGTAAAAGTGTTTTCCTAATTAATTTATGCTCATCCCTAAAATTTATTGGCACTTTAATGCTTGGAGTTTTAAATATTATATGTATCATTGCAGGATATATAAAATGTTCTCACATAATTTTATCTATTTTGGAGAATTTACGTTAAATTAAGCGTAAGCTTATTATGGATGTTAAATGTGAGGTTGAAATAAAGGAGGGAATTTGGAACTCCAAATATGTAAAAGAAGAGATTATAGAAGATGAGTTTGACCAAGATTTGTCCCTGGAGGAAAATGGGGTAAGCTTTTATTATATTATTGTTTGTCTTCAAATTTAATGCAGCTCCTAATGGCTGTTCATAATTTATATAACACAAATTTGGGTCTTTATTAACCCCTCACCCCCCTTATTCATTGTATATACCTCTAATGCAAGTCCAACCCCCATTGATAATATTGTAACCCTGCTTACTATCTCCCTTCCCCCTTTCAATTTCAAAGATTGAAAATATTTGCAAAACATTTAAATACAAAATTAAAAAAAAAAAAAAAATTAGACATCAATTCTGCTATTATTTTTTAAGACTAATGAGATTTTTTATTATTTTTTTTATTTTAGTCTTATTATTTGCTTATATAATACATGGATATACACAAAAATCTGACTTTGAAGAGTTACATAATACCAAAAATGAGACACCCCCCCCCTTAGCCATTCATGACACTTTATAACACTATCAAAACCTTCCCCCCTCCCTCAGCATTAGGTAATTTATGGACAGCCCAAAATTGAATAGGGTAATGATCACATTTGTGAAGCAAAGTTTATTTAAATTTCCTATTTATCTGTCAGTCTAAAATAAATAATTATAGTTAATAAAATATTTAATTGTATTCAGTACCCAGACTTTGTGTCTTTATTCAAGGAAAAAATATGACATGCATTGAGATTTATGTACTGTTTTCTCTTCAAAATTGCTGTTGAATTTAAAAGTTTAATCCCACTCATGTATGATAATATTGAAATCAAAATGTCAATTCAATAATAATTCAATCTTTTTCTCTCTGCATATTTATTCTTTGACTTCCACTTCATTGAATAAGATTTATATTGTCAGCCTTCAGCAACATACCATACACTTACAAGGAAAGCACATTTATAACATTCACCATACAATTAATCTTTTATTTTTTCCACTAAAAATATTTGAAATTAACATAGTTACTTTGAGAAAAAGTCATTAAGAATGGTTCCATGATATTTGTTAAAAGTTCTTTATTTGATTCATGTAGGAACCTAACTTCTAAACATTTAATGTATTTCTATAGTTGTTTGTCGAAGAATTAAAATCTTTGTTGGCAAAAAGATTTTTCCTTCCCATGTAGTCAAGAGTTTTATTCCTTAGAATATAAAATTCTAACAATCCAACATTTGTGCAGCAGGCAAGATTTTGATGAATTTCTAAAGGTTTTTAGTGTGTGTGTTCAAGTGATCTTATGAAGCAACAGCAATTTTATCCCATTTCTATAAATTGCTTTCTACAATTTCTTAATGTATACCTAACTTACCAGGAGTAAACAAAACACATTTGTCATAAACTTTTCTATTATTATTTCATTTTTATTCTTATTTTATAGGTAGTCTCGTACATTTGAATTATATTTTTACTCAATATTCACTCTGTATTAATTTGTTTTGCCGTAAATAAAGTGAAAAGTCACATTGATAATGGTATGTAAAATAGCAGTCTTCCAACGGTTATTTTTGTGTCCGTCTGTCAAATGCATAGAAACTAACTTGAGTAATGCTCATCTTTCTTTGACTCAAATGACAAAATAAATTTGTTTAATTGTTCATATTACAATATATAATTTTTTGATATTTTCTCCACTTATTTGTGCAGAGCAAATTGTCTGGGGAGACATAAACTACATTCAGTTCCAAGTAACATTACCTCTAATGGTTGTAATTACATCTATTGGAATAAATTAATGAATGTATTGTGGTGTTTAAAACTTAAGAAAAGAAAAGCGAACTTTTTAAGTTTTGTTAACTAGTCTATTTTAAAACAAAAACTTCTAGAAAATACCCCAAATTAGGAAATGTCTGCAATATTTTTGAGATGTTTTTTTTTTATTTATTTGTATTATAATTAAGAGGTTTTAAAATTTTCAACAAGTGACATATGGTACAAGTGATTCTATATTGATTTCTTTCTTAAAATTACTATGTCTAATCATCAACTATTTTTAACTTTAAGAGATGAATATATACAGTCGAAATTAAAAATATTTACTCTTCAGAAAAAATTTAAAAAAATCAACTTTTTAAATCTTTTTAGATTTGAAAAATAAATATATTGATACTTCCTATGTATCTCCGTCCTCAAATAAAGAATGAAATCACTAATATTATGTCTTGAATAATTATAGTATTGACTGATACATGTTTAAAAGTTAAAACCTTATTTTCAATCATTGGCTGTTCGGATTTACTAATCCTATGCTCCTTGTCTTCGTAGTTTAAAAATAATGGATTTATTTAGCTGAAAGTGGAATGAACATGTTTCTTTAAAGCAAATCATGACAAATATATTTCACACATTACAAGTATTAGTAAAATGTTCCTATTAAACTAGGGGTATATTAAAAAATATATAGGCCTGCCGCCTATGATATCTAGTGCACTATAGAAGATCCAAGTTTCTGATGCTTGTAGACTTTCAGCTTTAAGGCAAAGGTTATATACTATTTTTTTTAATATCTTTGTATTTAAATAGTATAAACTATTAAATTGATTATTTCTTGGTTGCATATTCATACATAGCTGATATCACAGCTGAATACAAAAAGCTATTATCATCATCATAACCCACCTTCTCTCCAAAAGACTGGGGGTAAGGTGCGATACATGCACTGGAAACAGAAAAGTAGTAGAAGAATATGACGCAAGTTGAAAAGAAAGCCCAGCCTTACCGTCCCCTTTATACCCTTTAGTAAGAACTCTTTGCAGTCAAAAAAATCTAACCTAGAGCTTCACGGGACCGCGACGGACCTTCACTGTGGCATCTCGTCAATGTATTGTTCATCCCTTGACCCAGGTGGGCTACAATCATACCCCCTCACAAAACCCCGCGCCATTCACTCCTATTATGCACCTTCTCGCCTCTGATAAACTCTTTCTTCTCCTCCAGCATTTCTTTACTGACTCAATCCACTTTTTCTTCGGTCTCTCAGCCGGTCGATTCCTAGCACATACTCACCACTCTATACATCCGCTTAACAAACCCCAACACATCCATCCTTTTCACATGACCAAAACCCTTCTCAATGTACTTTCATTATTCCCTCATTTACTCCTTTCTTCATGCCACACAACTCCCTAATACGTTCATTCCTCATTTTATCATTTCTCACACCTAACACGCCCCAAAGATTGCCCATCTGAACACATTGTACTTTAGATTTATACCTCTTATTCCAGACCATAATTTCACTACTATACATTACCACAGGTAACAACATACCCTCATGTAAGAACCTAGCACACTCAAGACTTAGTCCCTTTACATCCACCAAGGATTTAATTGCTCCAGCCACCTTCCTACCATTCTCAACTTTCCTACTACACTCTACATCATTCCGTTCTCTTTTTCATCCAGCATATATCCTAACTCAGATTACATTTTCCAGTTGCTCACGCAATCCACATAAACTGTCACACCGATTGACCGTCCTCACTCACAACCATAACCTTACTTCTTATCTACGTATTCTTTCAAACCCCTCCTTACCCACCCTGCCAAATCCCTATACCAATACTCTCAAACTCTCTTCAGATGCGCCACACAAAACCAAATTATTCGCATATAATAAGTAGGGCACCCTCCACTCCCTTCCATTCTCTATCATTCTAAGACCTTCGCCTGCCACCCCCACCTCTAATTCTTTCAGAACCCCATCCAAATTCAAATTGAATAACCAAGGAGACATAGCACATCCTGCCTCACTCCGCTATAATACTAAACCAATCAATTCAACTCCATTTAGTTCTTAAACACGCTTCACAATCGTCATAATACTTTTGATTCCATTGAAAAACCTACCCCCAACGCCATATGTTACTAACATCTCCATTAGAGCTTCCATATTAATTCATAACATATGCCTGTTGGAAATCCATAAAACCTAAATACAATTTATTCTTCTCCCATTTTCTCACTCATTTGATTCAATGTAAAGATTTGACCCACACATCCTCTACCACATCTTAACGCACCTTGTTCTTCACCAATCAGTTCCTCAGTCACTAGACTCACTCTTTTGACCAAAATACCAGCATATATCTTCCACAACACTCAACTAATTCCCCTATAATTCCTACACGTTTTAGTATTCCCTTACCCTTATATATAGGTACTATTATTGCTCTCCATCTCTAAAAACTATACCCTCCATAAAAGCTTTGTTACAACAACTTCCAGATTACTCACTCAATCACAATCTCGGCTCCGTTCTTGATCATTTCACCAGTAATTTTATCTATACCGGCAGATTTACCATTCTTCAACTTTCTCACTTTACCCATTACCTCATCCTCAAAATACCTATTCCTTCTTGCGCCATCAAAACCACACACATTCACTATCACCTCTTCATTACTGCCAATGTATGCAGATTTTCGAAGTGTTCCCTCCACACTTTCCTCACATTCACTTCATCAGTTGCGAAAACAACCATCCCTATTCATTATTCTAAGCAAATTCCCCTTATTCTCATTCTTAACCTTTTGTGCTTCCTTCCAGAAGAGCTTCCTTTTCCCTTGTAAGTCCCCATTCATCCTCCTTCCAAACTGTTCATTTACCTCTTTTTTTTTCTCCACCTCTGCATCTTTAATATTCCTCTTTTTTTTTCTCCCTTATATAATTCAAACATCTTTCTTTTGAAAACCTCATCATGGCTTTTAATACATTCAACAACACCTCTTCTTTTACTTTTAACCACTTTGCATCACCTCTTATTCCACCATTCACTGTTACATCTTACTTCCTACTTTAACACATACACATACTTCTTCTGTACTACTAACAAAAAACGCTTCCTTCATTTCCTTCCAATTTGTCCAATTTCAAACTTGTCACATTCAACTGCGTTATTGCTGAGCGTTCTTAAATACTTATTTTTATTTACCTTGTCACTTAGCTTCTCACTCTTAGTTTACCACTTCCTTCCTTATCACCTTGCCTCTCCATCCAAGTGCGCTCACTAGCTTAAATTTACATAAAGCAACATAGATATCGTTTTAATCTCATTCCTATCTCCTTAACTGATTTAAACATCCAACACATACTTAACATTTCACCGAAAACAAAATCAATCAACTTTTCACTTCGATACCATTTTTACCCACACCAACTCTAGTATACTTATGGATACTCTTGTGTTTAAAGAAAGTATTACTTAATATCTCTCCCCTCACAGAAATCAATCACCTTCCTACATCCATTTTCTCCCGCACCCCAAAGCCCACCTATTAATACCATCCGTTTTTTATCCCCTGTCCAACTATTGGGTCACCCAACACAATCATTCTGCAAGCTCCTACTCACCCCATCCAAACATCATCCAGATTATCCCAGAAAATCGCACTCTTCAACATTACCCTCAGATGGGGACCATATGTCACAACCACGCATACCTTGACCCTTGCAAACTTAAATTTAACCATTAGAATTCTAGTACTCACACAAACAAAATCTACCATAGCTGTACCGCAGGTCACTCATCAGAATTGCAGCTCCCTCTCTCCCCCCCCCTCTCATTCCTTTCCACACCAGCAGATACACATTTCAAACCACACATTTTCACCGTTTCCTTTCATCTTTGTTTCAGTCACAGCGAGCAAATCAAATTTGCCCTTTCTAAATACATCCATCACCTCTCTCCTCTTCTCCTCAACATTTATTCCTCTGACATTCCATGTACCCATACGATTCATACATTTTTGACGAAAGATAGATGGCCGTTACAGCGATCACGACCTTCTCAGAGGCATGCATTAGATTCCTGGCAAAAGATAAGTGGTAGTTGGCAGCTAACCCAACTACCACTGTCCCTTTAGTCGCCTTCTACTACGCGCAGAACATACGCTGTTGGCAATTCTTTCTTCCCCTACGCATAGGGATATAAAGGATAGGGATGTCTGTAAGATGTTGTCAAGAAGTATGTGCATATGATATGTGGATAAAAGGTGGTTTCTGTAAGATGTTGTCTGGAGGATGAGTGTGGATATGAGCGCAAAAGAGAAATTATGAACCATTAGGCACTGGAATGTCATGAGAGACCCTACACACCATGAGCCAAATGGGAGGTAATTTCATCGCTGCGAGTGCGCTACTCAACTTCTATATTAAAATATGTTATTATTATTATTATTATTATTATTATTATTATTATTATTATTATTATTATTATTATTATTATTATTATTAAAAAGTAGTTATCATTAATTATGTATTTGTCTTTTACAGAATGAAGATGAATCACTGGAAGGACTACGAAGGAAGAGCAAAGATATAAATGAAATAGAAATGTTTGAAGGGTCTCAAAAACCAAAGAAAATGCACCATGAGGAAAAGCCTTTCAAATGCATAGATTGTGGCTTTGCTTCAAATCGAAAATATAATTTAATGCAACATAAGTTAACACACTCTAAAACAAAATTATTTAAATGTTCAGAATGTGACTATTGTTGTAATCGAAAATGGGATTTAAGTCGGCATACTTTAACTCACGTTGACACTAAGTTATTTCAATGTCCTAAATGTGATTACGCTTGTAATGGGAAGAGGGAATTAACCCTCCACTTACTAAAGCATGCAAATATTAAGTTATTAAAATGTCCAGATTGCGATTACTCTTGCAATCAAACGGGAAATTTAAATCAACACATGTTAACCCACACGAAAACCAAGTTATTTAAATGTTGTGAGTGTGATTACGAGTGTAACCGAAACGGGGACTTAACCCGACATATGATAAGACACGCCGAAACAAAATGTTCTCAGTGTAATTATATTTGTTTTGGGAAAAAGGAGTTAGCCTCCCATTTACTAAAGCATTCAGAATTAAAATTATTTAAATGTCCGTACTGCGATTTTTCGTGTAATAGAAAAGGAAATTTAAATCAACATATGTTAACTCACTCGAAAACAAAGTTATTTAAATGTAATGATTGCGATTATTCTTGTAATCGAAATGGGGATTTAAATAGACATAAGTTAACTCATGCTAAGACAGAAATTATTTAATTAAATTATTCTAATAATTAAAAATATTATGAAAATATTTGAATGAAATTACTTCAGCATTAAATTATTAAAAGTATTAGCTGACTATGCTTATAACTATAAATAGAGGAACACTCTACACATTTTGATGCACTTATTTAAAATGTCTAAAGGTGATTCGGTTTGTAAAAAACTGTAACTGTCACGTCAGTAAACTCTTAAATATGATTTTGAGTTCTCATTCTGATTGTTTTTTTTATTAAATAGATTACACACGTCACTTTGTAGAGCAGTTATAAAATTAAGTGATAAAGTTCGGTCAGAATATGGGATTTGTCTTAATGAACCAATCAGTTGTCACATGTTCGAAGTTACAAGATGGGGTCTGTTTCATCTCTGACCAAGGCTGGAGCTGTGGAAAAAAGTTAACTAAACTTTCTAGATTTAATTTATAATTGTTATTAGAGGATGAAAGTGCCATGCAGAGAATTGGAGGGAGGAGTCTAATTACTAAATGACCTAAAAAAGATTAAAAACCTTCATATAGAACGTGATCGTCACTCCAACTACTCAATTCAGCTCAATATTTGTTTTTATTTATACTTGCAGTTGGAAATGTAATGTATCCGTGTTATTTTTATTTTTTGTTTAAAGATTAATTGATATATATTCTAAATCAATTTGGACTTTTATGACAATAGTTGATGATTTAAACTTTTTTACACAAAATATTTAATTAAAAATAATTATGTATTTTCATGGTTTTAATTTTATTATTTTTTTATTTATTTTTTTTTTTTTTTTTTTTTTTTTAATTTTTTTTTTATTTGATTTAAACTTTTTTGCACAAAATATTTAATTAAAAATAGTATAGAATTTTTATGGTTTTAAATTTATAAATGTTCAGAATAATTTTTAAGAATTACAAAGCAGCAAACATTTCGTAGAATTATCATACCAATTATTGATACTGGCAATTTTTAAACAAGCATTATAGGTAAATAATATTACCGGCATCATGACGCCTCAATGTAGCTCATTTCATGTAATTTAAAATATCGCTGTTACAAATTTAAATTATTATTGTATATACGAAGTAATTTCAATTTAAATATGCCATTTAAAATAATTTTAATAAGGAAAATTATATTTTAGATTGGCAATTTCAAGTTTTTGAGAAAAACTAAAGTATAACAAAATAAATCTGACGTAAGAAGCTAACGTAATGTTTGTCTCTCAAAAAGATCGTACGCGAGATAATGGCGAAATAGGATTAGTCTCTAGTTGGGGGGGAGGGGTTGAAGGTCTTGGAAAGTTCTCTCGGTTGAGGAGAAAGGGCAACATTAAGGGATAAAATTTGCAGAATTAAAACGTGAAACTGATTGAAAGCATTTTCCTGGCCCATCTTTATTGATAGATACATTTTCGATTAGTAATGAGAGAATTGTAGAGTAGAATCATGTTAAACGATCACACATACATACACGACAAATAATCATTTTGTCCGACTGATAATGTTTTAACACGGTTAACAGAAGAAAGATATGTTCTATAAAATATACGTGAAAGTACTTTTCAGTGTTGGGAGAGTTTGTTTATTTAGTCCAAAAGTGTTAATAAATTTAGAGCATTAAATGACCAATGAAAAACTGAATGGTATCAAAATATTGAATGTACTTTATTTTGTTACAAACTAATTATTAATGTAACAAATTTTTGTATTCCTTAATATTCTCGTTGCAATTTATTCTAGTCTTATATATTTTAAGTAATGTTAAATAAATTATGGCACATAAAGTCCACAGGAAGGTTGGGGAAACAAAATAATTATTCAAATAAAATGCCGACATGTTTTGATACACAAGGCTTTTGAAAATGTGCAAGTTAAAAAAAAAAAGGAGAGAAAATAGAATGTGAAAGTGTTCCAAACTTTACCAGTAGAGTACATGTAAGAATGAGCATATCTATTGACTTATTTTCCCATTATTTCTGTATTGTTAAGATGAATTTGTGAAGCTGAAACACACGCTTAAATTCTCATTTGTCCCTAATCAAATATTAATGCTCTGATTGAAACCAAAGTATTAACACTATTAAACTCGATCAGGTCATGATTTCCAAGGATGTGTTTAATTGCTTAGACACCCTGTGAGCATCTCTTACTTATACCCACAGCGCAACGCGAGCTTTAACAGGGCACTTTTGCCTCTTCCTGTTCTAAGAGCATGGTTTTTCACTATATACAGTTTTTACTTTTTATGTATAAATTTTAATGGTGTGCATAGGAATAAACTATATTTTTGATGAGCTGGAATAACAGTATAAATCATTTTATTTTATTTTTTTCTTCAAAATGTGGAAAGCGCATAATTTACATATTGTCAACTCGATGTTTGTGTGTGGTCAAGGGGGTACATGTCGAGAAAAGCTTACTATGACACACCGCAATTTCTATTAATTTTATAAATATTGGACGCAATGACTTCCTCTTATAGTTTTTATGTTAGAAATCATAAACGTTTCAGACAGTATATACACTTTCATTTCCATATCGTTTATCGATATTACACGGGAATATGAGAAATACATCGTAAGAAGCCACATCAGGTTAGAAACTTTCTGTGAACATTGATAGAAAGGCACATATGAAGGAAAAATTAATTATGGTTAGCACAATTGAAAGGTAGAATCCAACTTATAGTTCTGTGGTTCAGTATTTCACAATTTGTATATATAGGCAGGTAAATATAAAGAAGAGAGTGCAATAAGGAATAGATAGTGGCAGTTCTTGTTTAAAAGTCAGATACACACTTTACCAAAGAACCCAACAATTGAACTTTTTGCTATTTTCAGTAATAAATAAAGTAAATTATTATACTAGTTTGTAAGATATGACTCTAAATATACTTTTGTTGCTTAACCACAGGTTTTAAGTATTAAATTGTACTTATTAGTCTTATTTGATAAAAACTCTATCCGAAATTGTTCATTTATTTATAAAATTTTATGTATTGCTTTTTTCTTCACAACCTTCACTAAGTTCACTTAATGAAATTTGAACCTTTTCTGTAAAATTGGAGGGGATGAAAAAAAGTAGCTGTGTGGAAACAACATAACACACACCAGCTAGAGAATTTACAAAACAGAATGAATGAGCGGTAAGCGTTAATTGAGAAGCATACATGACATTTGCTGTAGTAAGTTTCAAATATGAGCAATCGCATTTTTTGCCGTACATACTAATGACCAATTTTGCGATCGTAAATTGCACATGTTTATCGTTTAAGAAAATATTTAAAGCTCACGAGTTTTTGACAGCTATGTTATTTTTAAAATATTTATTTAATTAAATTATTCAAAGTGTGGAGTTTGCATAATTTTATCTCGTAAGATTCATACTTATTATTTCCTGTTTTAAGGTTTTCATGCTTTTTTTTTACCTTACGATTATTATTTTTGTGCTTTGGAAGACAAGAAAGCTGTGGGTATCCCAGTTCCTCTGTATCTCAAAAAGTCTATTTCACACTGACAGCTTATTTACCCCCTCTCACCTGCTCCTGCAATCATCGCCGATTCGACGAAACGGGCAGCACCCACATATAAACATTACTGCCACCGCAAGTTCACAGTGCCGATGAGACAGGTTACACCGATATGAGGAGATAGGGTAAAGCGACAGTAGCAGAGAAAGGCTCTCTACATCACCCCTACCGGATTTTCACCACCCCTCATCCCCAATCATCTTCACCCAAGGCACCGAACAGTAGGAACTGATCGGGTTTGCGGCAGCAGGAAATCTAGGTTTTCCTTCCGATGATTGTTATATTCTATTTATCTCCGAAAGGGCATAGGTGCGTTTTTAATTCTTAATATGGTAAAATTATATAATACCCAATAAGCACTAGCCTAACAGTCTACCTAGCTTAAGGTTAGCGCCTGCTTTTATTTTATAATATTTCCTCTCTCTAAGTCACAGAAGGACTATGTGTATCCCAGCCAGCTTCTCCACCAGCAACAAGGTGAATATACCTAGGGGGAGTTCAAATTGTTGCGTGTGTGTATGTTTTGATTCTATTTCATCGATCTGCTTTCTAACCCCTTTTTTTACCCCTCAGAGATTTTAATCCTCTCCTCGAGGTACTTTTTCTCTAATTCTTTGAGCAATCTTAATCTAATGCCAAATCCAGGTTAATCGTTTACACCAACTATAGTTAGTGTTGTTGCTTCAGTTTGATACGTAATTCTTGTTCGTATAGCCATTCGACTAATTTTTTAGTCTCCCACCTCTCTTTAATATATTCTGAGATTCCAATATTCCAAAGATTTCACTTTTTTTTAGCTCTAGCCCTAAGTAAAGCTCCCGTACCTCTTCCATCTTTTGGGAGGGAAATTTAACCCATATACCGATATTTAAATTTTGTAAGCATGAAGAAGGATCTTTGCGGAAACTTGCAACACATATCGACTATCCAAAAGTTGTGTTAAAACTTTTTAAAAAAAGAATACAAAAAAGAAAAAGCTATACATATTTAAACAAAAATTGCAAAATCATTTATTTTAACGCGAAGTTTATATAGAAGAGGAGCAACAAAATTTTAATTCTAGTTCTTTTTGATGTAAGTTAAGTAAAACAAATGGACCAACTGATATTGTTGGATTTAGTTTTTTTTATTAACAAGAAAGGCAAATATGAAAACGGCGGAGTCGGCTCGTATAGGTCAAGTAGGAATGACTCCAAGCCACGAAAATGTCCGTCCGGTTAGTTCAGCGGTAGCCAGCACTCGCCCAACAAGCGGGAAAGACCCAGGTTCGTCACTGGTCGCCTGAGTGGTCGGGCGTGTGAGCGTGATTCTTCGGCTCCGTCTTGCTGAAAGGACAAAATTGAGCACACCCCCTCCCTAGATTAGGGCTCTGCGCCAGTGAGTGGTGTTGTTAACTGTAAAATATAGTATTGATAGTAATATATATATATTATATAATATATATATATATATATATATATATATATATATATATATATATATATATACGTATATATACGTATATATATATATTATATATATAATATACTATATATTATATATAATATATATATATGCACTACTTCTTTTAAAAGGATATTACATAAAAAGACGTCATGATATTCGAAAAATCGTTGAACGCACGCGTGGAACCCTGCCAGTGTCACGTGTTAGCTAAAACTCCAATAGAAGAAGCGCAAGAGTTACCTTGTTTACTTTTTTCATCATGGTTAATCTTCTTATTATTTTAATTTTGTTTAAATTCTTTTTTAAGGGGCTCGAAGGCCGACGGGCTGGGACAAAGCCGCGCCGTCATCCCCCGCTGAAAGCCGAGAGACCCTTGACTCTTTCCATCCTTGGCGACTTTTAATCTTGGTATTCCTTGAGTTAAAAAAAAAAAACTTATTGGCAACTTTGACGCACTATTGCTTGACAATAATCGAAAAAAATCGGAAAAACACATTTTTTAGATACTATATATAATATATATTATATATTATACTATATATATATATATATATATATATATATATATATATAAATATATATTATATATATCATTAGTAAAGATTCTTAGGTTAAAACACCAGTTCCTTAAAGGGGACAAGTTCATATATATTATATATATATATATATATATAATATATATATATATTTATATATAATATATATATATATATATATATATATATTATTATATATAATATATTTATATAGTATATACGTAATTGTCGCAGTGATCATAACATAAGCGACAATATATTTAATCAGAGAGGACAATCCACAAGTTAACGTTGTTGCTTACACATTGTGTATCGTTACAATCCACAATTAACGTTGTTGTTAACATTTGTATCGTCAATTAATTTCATTAATTAGCTAATGGTGCATACCTACAAGTGAGATAACATAAAATTAATATTTTGTGACGTACTATTAATACTACCATTACTACTGCTTTTAGCACTACTACTACCACTATTACCACTGCTATAACTACTATTACTAACATTATTATTATTATTATTATTATTATTATTATTTTGCGCTTCACATAATTTCAATAATATTTTAGCAAGATTATTATTATTATTATTATTATTATTATTATATTATTTATTATTATTATTATTATTATTATTATTATTATTATTATTATTATTATTAGGATTGCTTGTATGCCTCCACCTCCATATACAAATCGATTGCATGGATTCTACTGCTCTTTTTCAAATTAAATTTCATATTTTATAAATTTTAATTAATTTAGATTTAAATCAGAATTTATATTATTTTTTTAGGGTCAATGTTATTAGAGATATCATTCATTATAGGAGACCGATCCCTTTTTATTAGTAAATTACTAAGTACACCCATTGTGATTTTTAAAGAGACACGTGACTCTTTCTATTACCGATCAGACAAATTCTTTTTTTTTTTTTTTTATGACATTATACACCCATGTGTCAGTTTTTAGAGAGAAAGATTCTAGTCTAAAATCAGTGTACAAGATTGGCACACACAACACATTACATTATATTGTTTGTTACAATAGGTTACATGGACTAATTTGGGATTCTTCTTGGTAACACCTACACTTAAAATTGAATTCTGTCTTTTTGTATTTTAGTTGGATATGTTTTACATAGATTGTAGACACTTCTTGTCTATTTCCAAAATCCTTTTTATATTTCATATCTACCCTAACCGTGTTCATCTGATTCTTCAGTAGTTGGGTGAGCAAGTTCAACACAGTTACTTACGTTATCAACCAAACATACAGAAGGAAGATTTAATACCCGCTGGATTTCGGCATTGTCTGTTGGGATTCTTGTAAATTCGCTCTGGCAATGCTGTAGTAGGATATCTACGGGATTATATTATATATATATATATATATATATATATATATATTTTTAATATTATTATATATATTATATATATATAATTTTATTTTAATATATATATATAATATATAGAGTGTGATTGAAGAAAAAAACTTCAGTTTTGAAGACACGAATGTGGAGTTTGCGTTTTTGATATGTTGGAACAGATATTATAACTGTCTGAAGGTGAAATGCTTTTAAGGAGAACCGCCACTCATGATGTGATTACCATGCTTGTAAACTAGAACCTTTGAAAGGGTCAACCTTACAGGAAAGGATTTGTAAGTGTATTATATATATATATATATTATATATATATATATATATATATATATTATATATATAGTTTTATTATATATATATATATATTTATTATATATATATATATTATATATATATACACCTTATTTACCTTCTCACCCTTGACCCCATAATGGGAGAGGCCACACCGCGTTAAGGTACCCCTCTGATGCCACCAGTCTCCTCCAAGAGATCCTCCAGGGATTTGGATATGTACCATGTTGTTCTGGTGTTGGAAGAGTAGTTAAACAGGTGAGAAGTGGTATGTGTCCTCCGAAGATGGTTACGGTTTTGACAGATTTTGTGGTGATTTGGTTGTTTGAATCTGTGTTTGTATAGTATGTTTTAGGTGTTGGCCGCATTTTAGCTTGGCCAAGGATGACTGACTGTTTCTTGGTAGTGAGTTTAAATTTCGGGTTGCTATTTCTGGTGGGTGTTTGTTGAAAATATGTTGCTTGGGGTCTGCGTCTTAGGTAATTTTCTGTTTAGTGTCTGTGATTTGTTTGGTGTATGCTGTGTTGATTTGTTGGAGGTGGAATGTTTTCAGAATTTGTTTGTAATATTGAGCTGGTGAAGGAGGAGGTGGTTTGAGGGGGGGGTGGAGGGGGGAGAGAGGGCATGAGGGAGGGGGTGGGGGGGGGAGGGGAAGGGAAGGGATCGGAGGGGGAGAAAGGGGGGCGGCAGGGAGGGGGGGGAGGGGCAGCCGGGGAGGAGGCGGAGAGCGGGGGGGGCGGTGGGAGGGCGTGGAGGGGAGGGGAGGCAAAGAGAGGGGCAAGGGGGAGAAAGCTCGGAAGGGGAGAGGCGGGCGTAAGGGATGAGGGGGAGGGGTGGGGAGGCGTGGGAGGGGGGAAAGCGTAGGGCAGCGAGGGGAGGGATAGGGCAGGGGCCGGGGGCAGTAGGAGGTAGGGCGGTGGGTGTGGGAGGGGAGAGGCGGCAGGGGGACGCCCGAAGGGGGGAAAGGGGGGAAAGGGGGGGGAGAGTGGGTGGGGAGGAGAGTGGGGGGGGGGGGGACGGCAGGGGAGCGGGGGGGGGGGAGGAGGAAGGGAGAGGGGTGGGGGGGGGGCGGACAGTCGGGGGGGGAGCCAAGGGGGGAAGGGGGGAGGGAGGCTGTGAGCAGGGGGGGGGGAGGGAGGGGCGGGGGGGGGGGGGCGAGGGGAGGGGGGGTGGGGGGGGGGAGGGGGGAGCGGGGGGGGGGAGAGCGGCTGGGAAAAGGGGGACAGTAGAGGGGGGGGAGAGGTAGGGCGCCGGGGATGCGGGGGGAGGGGTAAGGGGCGGGAGGGGGGAGGGGGGGGGGTAGGGGGGCGGGGTCGGGGAGAGGAAGGGGGAGACGGGGAACGGGTGGGGAGGGGGAAGGGGAAAGGGGGGAGGGGGGGGAGCAAGTGAGGAGGGGGGGGGACGGAGCGGAAGGCGGGGGAGGTCGAGGGCGAGGAGGAGGGGAGGGGGGCGGGGGGGGAAGGAGGGTGGGAGGAGTGAGGCGGTGGGGGTTGAAGTGGGGGGGGGAAACCGGGGAAAAGGGGGGGGGAGGAGGGAGGAGGGAGTGCCGAGGATAGAGAGAGGAGAGAGAGAGAGATATTAGAGAGAAGAGAGAGAGAGAGAGGAAGAAGAGAGGGAGAGAGAGAGAGAGAGATAGAAGAGGAGAGAGTAGAGAGAGAGAGGAGAGGGAGAAGAGAGAGAGGAGAAGAGAGGAGAGAGAGAGAGAGGGATAGGAGGAGAGAGAGAGAGAGAGGAGAGAGAGAGGAGAGAGAGAGAGAGAGAGGAGAGAGAGCGGTGGGGGTAGGAATTGGGTGTGAAAAAGGGGGGTGGGAGTAGGATAGATAGAGAGATAAGAGAGAGAAGAACTGAAGGCAGGAAAGCTAAGACCAGAGCCCGCAACTATGGAAATATTCGGTAAGCAAAAGAAACAACGGGGCGGAAACGCGACGGTTACGCCAGCAGCAGGGGAAAGAACGAGAAGAGAAGAAGAAACATTAACAAAGAGCAGAAGCAAAAACAGGCGCGAAACAAGGAAAGAAGAGAAAGCGGAAAGGACCAAATGGGGACAGAGGGGAATACACGCAAAGATAAAGGAACGGGACCAGTGAGCAAAAACGGACGAAAGGAGAAAGAGAAGACGGCGCCGCCAAAGCGCAAAAGGGCAGGCAGCGAAAAAAGAGACAAGAAGAGAAGGGGAACGGAAGGGTCGGAGGGAAGGGTAACGAAAACAAGGCCAGGACCACAGAGACAGAGCCAACAAGGACCAGAGGGAAACGGGGGAGGGCGGGACAGAACAGGCAAGTAGACAGGAAACGCAGTGCGAACACAGAGCACTGGCGAGGAACGGAAGTGCATACTCAAGGGCAGGGAGATAGGACCATGAAGCTACTACTGAAGGAAAGGGTGGGAGGGAGAAGAGAAGGAGAAGGGGGCCAAAGAGCGAAGGGGCGGAAATTGGGGAGAAAGGACGGGGGGCCAGGAGGACGGAAGGGAGTGAAGAATATGAGCGAAAGGTTTATAGGGGGGCGAAGGGGGGAGGAGCCCGGAGGGAGGAATGGGCGGGGGAAGGCAACCAGGGGGGGGGACGGGGGGAGACACCCGGGTGCAGCGAGCCGCACGAGAAGGGCGCAAAGAGGCTGACAAAGAGTAGACAGGTAGCACAGCCGGGCACAAAGAAAAGTTTTTTTTAGAGGAAAGGAGGGAGGAACGAAGAAGGACAACAGGGGGAGGGGCGGGTAGGGGTGGCAAAAGGAGGAAAGGGGACGCGAAGCAGAGAAAACGAAAGGAAGGGCAAAGGGGGGAAAAAGGCCCGGAAGAAGGAAGGGAGCGCCGTGGCGGGGGGGGGAAAAGAGGGGCAGAAAAAGGGAGGGGAAGAAGTAACGACACAGCGAGGGACGGGGAAAGGCCAGGGACGGGGGGGAACCACGAAAGAAAAGCAGAGATACGATAACGAAGGGAAGGGGAAAAGAGGACGGGGTAAAGGAAAAGCCACCAGAAAATGCAAAGGCGATAGGCAGTAAGGGGGAACGGGGAACGAAGGGGAGAGCCCCGGGAGAAGAAAGTGGGAAGGCGAGGCATGGAGACGGAGAGGAGGGGAGCGAAAAAAAGGGACGCCGAGACCGGAAAGGACGGCGGCGGGAGCACCCACGGGGAAGACAGGAGTGGAGGGGAGAGGAAGGGCCATAAAAGGGCAAGGGACCAGCGAGCGGCCGCGGCGCGGGCAAAGGGAAGAGGAGGGAAGGGGGATGGATAGAAGCAAAAAAGGGTAAAAACTTGGATCGGGGGGTGAAAAAGGAAAAAGGGATGTCAGCAGAACCGGGGGAGGCACGGGGAAGAGGGGGGACAAGGGGGGAACCAGACGGGGTGCAAAAGGAGGGGAGGGGAAGGAAGCGAGGGGCCGCGATGGGGGAAACAAAAACCCGCCGGGCACGAGGAGCAGGCCGGGAGGCGCGCGGGGGAGAACACACAGGCGGCCGCCAAGGCGGAGGGCGCAAGGCACGGGGGGCGGGCGCCCAGCCGGGGCGAGGTACAACACACGCACACGGGGCAGCCGCGGAACCAACCCGACGAGGGGCAGCCGGTCCAGAGGGACCAAAAGAGCGCGAGACAGGCGCGGGGGGCGCGCATGGAGGCAGCGCGGCAGACCACACAAGCCCGAAGACGAGGCAGTCCGGGGTGAGCAAGGCGGGCGCAACCGAAACATCGCCCCGAAAACTAGCGAGCGGAACAGAGGCACCGGAGGGCGAGCGCGCGGAGGCCACTACCACAGGAGCACTGGACGATGGCCGGACAGCGGGAGAACAACAAACCCGCATGCAAACCCAAGCGCAGGCCAGACGGAGGCCCTGGAAGAGAACGGATGAGGGAAGGGCACAGACCGGGGCGACCAGAGGGCGGGAGAGCCGAGGGGAGGAAAGCGAGGGGGGCGGGAAAGAGCGCAAGGCACGCGCGCGCGCGCTGCGCGCGCTGCTCGCGCGCGCGCCGCCGGCGCGCGCGCGCGCGTTCTCGGAACGCGTGCGCGTGACAGACGCGCTGGCGCGCGCGCGCGCGGCGGCGCGCGCCGCGCGCGCGCGCGCGGGCGCGCGCGCCGCGCGGCGCGCGCGCGGCGCGCGCGCGCGGAGAGAGAGACGAGAGAGAGAGAGGAGGGCGAAAGAGTCGAAGTAAGGAAGGAGAGAGTCGAGGGTGGAAGGAGAAAAAACAGGAGGAGGAAGAGCCGAGGACGGTAGAGGAGAATGACACGTAGCGCCAGAACACACATCACGAAAAACAGAACCACACACAAAGTCAAACAGAAGAAGGTGCCGGGAGGGATGGCTGGTAACACAGGGAAGAGACAGGTGGGACGCAGAGGTGAAGGACACGAAGCGCAAGAGGCACACAGAACGAAAACATGAGGGAACACCAGCAACAGAACAAGGGAGGAGAACATCGACAAAATGATAGGCGCGCGGGATGTGCGAGCCAGGAGGGAGGCGGTAATACCACGGCCCAGGGGGGCGAGGGAAAGGGCAAAGGCGTTGAAGCCATAAGCAGGGCGGGCGAGACAAACGAGAGAAGCGTTGGCACGGGAAGCCACTGGGGGAGAAAGAACATTGAGAATCACAAGCGGCCCTGCCAAAGACCGGGAACTGCGGAGGGAAGGACGCCCCAAAGGCAGGGGGAGAGGGGGCAGGGGCAACAAACGACAAGGGTAACTCGGCCGACCAGGCAACACGGGAGCGACGACACGCGGCAGCAGGCCGTCGTCCGAGGGGAGCCAACAGAAGAAGCGAAGATGGGAAATCGAAGTAGAGGGGGGCAAGGGCGCGCCAGCCAACAGTGAGGGCAAAACGCGGACGCGCGCATGGCACCAATGCACCACCGACACCGGACGGGAAACCGCGCTCGGGGTCACACCCGACCAAACCACGTCGCCAGCCGCGCAAACGGCGGCGAGGCACCACACAAGACCAAGGCAGCAACGCACAAGAAGGAGGGCACCGGACACGCCCGGCCAGGCGGCAGCCGATCAGCATGGCCATCCGGACGACGCCGAAAGCCGACGGCGGGGCCAAGGCGGACGCCAGCGAGAGAGAAAATGAAAGAACAGGGAGACAGGCACAGCGCGAGCGCACGCACACGAGGAAGAGGAACCGACACGCGCCACGCCGGGAGGGGGGCCAGCGGAGCGGAGTCGGCAGAAGGACGGGGTGAGGCATGGCAGACAAGCCCACCGGGTCCAGACAACACGAACACCGACCACAGGCTCCAGAGGAAGACGACCCGACGTGTTCGGAAGGACAAAGAGACCAAATACAAGGGAGGCGGCGGCGCGCAGGGGCGCACGGAGGGGGGCAAGGCGAAAGGGGAAGGAGTACATCCGCGGACCACGGGCAGAAAACCGGGGCGTCACGAAGGAGTTCCTCGCAGGCACGCGACGCCGCGGCTCAAACAGGAGATCAGCAGGAGCGCCCGACGAGAACACGCAAGAAAACGAGCGGCCGGAGGAGGGGGCAACAGTCCCGGGAGCGCGCGGACCCTGATGGAAGGGGACGATGACGGTCGCCGCAGGCCGGCGGAACGAGAGGCCGCCAGAAAACATCGGGGGGACACAACGGCCAGAGGAAGCAGCACAATCGCGCGAGAGGCGCGGGGACTGGCATCAGGAGGGCATGCGAGAGTGCAGGACGAGCCGGCAACGGCGAGGACAGCCGCGCGATGACCGCGGTATAAGCGCCAAAAGCATCCGAGGGCGGGAATGCCTGACACCAGCAATCAACACACAGGCAACGAGGACCGTGCAGGACGCCAAGAAGGTGAGGCAGAGGGACCAAAGGGGTCTCCAGGCCGCGCACCGCAAGCGAGGGCAGGAGGCACAAAAGAGGGCCGGAGGCCGAGGGAGGAAACAGGCCCCGGGCGCGCGGGGGAACGGGCGTCGGCCGGGCAAAAAGCGGCCGAGGCCCTGAGGAGGGCCCCAGCGGCCAAACGAGCAGGGACCGAAGGGGGCAGCCAACGGAGGAAAAGGGTGGAGGCGGCCTGGTGGCCGCCGGAGAGAGAGCCGGACAGCGCGGCGGGGGACCGCAGTGTGGGGGCGGGAGCACAGGTACAGAGGCTGCGGGGACGGGGACGGGATGGCAGCACCTGGGCAACCCTCGCTGCTCGATGGATCGGCGGGCGGCCGAGGGGGCACAGCCACAGACGTGCGCGGGCACGCGAAGAAAAAAGCGGCCTGGGGGGGCGCCCAAGGGGGGCAGGGGCAGCGGGGCACAGCAAGGGGAGGGCAAGTCGCGCTCACAGACGGGGGCGTCCCTAGAGCTGGACACCGAACCAGCGGACCCCGACAGCGGTCCCATCGGCGGGCCGGAGCGGGGGCGGCGCCAGCCGCCTCGGAAGTCGCTGCGGCGGGTGCAGCCTGCACGCGCGCGGGGCCCAGCCAAGCAGAGCAAAGACGGCAACAGGGGGCACAACACAACTAACCAGCGGGGCACGGCGAGACAGAGCGACCGACACCAAAGCGAGGAACGGAGTGAAGACACGGGGCGCAAAGAACGGGGACGGACACACACACTAACACAGCGCGGCAACAAAAGCAAGCACCGGCCGCCAGGCGCAGGGGGGCGCAACGCCAAGGGACGGAGGGACGAGGCACAGGTGCGAGCACGAGCCAGGCCAGGCAAGGGGGCCAACACAAGGCAATCGTGAAGGCAGGAAGCACCCCGGGCCAAAGGGGCAGGGAGGGAGCCCAAAAAACACACGCGGCGCAACAGCAATCCCACAGAGGGACCAGAGGGACGAGCACACAAACGGACCGGCGCAAGGGACCAGGACAAGGGGAGGACGCGCTGAACAAAAGCGTACGGAGCGCGGGCCACAGGTGAGGCAGCAGAAGCGCAACGGGGGCGCGCCGCGCGCAGGCCGGGCCAAGGGATAGCCACACAGGGCACCCCAACAACACGGGGCGGCACGCGGGCCGGGCAGCGGGGGGCAGCACAGAAAGCAAAGCAAAGGGACCCGGGCGTAAGGACGGCCTGACGGAAGGGCGCGGCGCGCCAGGGGGCCGCGAACATGCAGGGACCCAGCCGAGGCAAGACGGGAAGCCGAAAGAGACACCTGAGCTGCGACGGGACGGGCCGACCAGGTACGAGGAAGCAGAAGCAGGCCGGGCGAAGAGACAAGGAAAGGGGGAGCGGGGCCGCCAACCCAACGACCACGGGGGGGAGGCATCGCCGAAGACACACAGAGCGAACGCGGGGGAAGGCGGGGCCCCCGCCCCAGGGAGAGAGAAAAAAGGTGGCGGCGGACAGGAGGGGGGATGGTCTGGAGGGGGACAGAGAGGAGACGCCCGGGGAAGAAGAAGGGAGAGGAGGCGCGAAGAAAGGGCGAACCAGGGGACACTGGAGGGCTGCAGGGAAAAGGGACCGGACACCAAAAGGCCCAAGGGAGGTAAGGCGCGGGGCGAGATAGCGGCGGCCGCGGGGGGGGGGGCGGGGGGGAGGGGGAGGGGGGAGAAGGGCAAAAGGGGGAGCGGCGGAAAGGGAACCACGAGGGAAAGGGGGGGCTGCGGAGCAACAGAGGAGAGAACAGGGTGGAGGCCGGGAACCTGGAGAGACGGGGTGGAGGCCGGGAACCCGGCGGGAGAGGGGGAGGGGGGGAAGGAGGAGGAAATGCAAGAAACGCAAAAAGGGGCCGAAAGAAGCCGGGGAAAAGGACAGACGGACGCGAGAAGATGGGAGGGAGGAAGGCGGAAGAAAAAACATGGGAACCCAGGAGAGAAGCGGCGGAGGGCAGGCGGGGGCGCGGGGAGAAAGGGACGAGAACCAGGGCCGGGGAGGAAGACGGGGAAGAGGGTGGCAGTAAAAAAGAAGGGGGAGCGAAAAGAACGTAAAGTGAGACATGAGGAGAGAGAGAGAGAGAGAGAGAGAGAGAGATGAGAGAGAGAGAGAGAGAGAGAGGAGAGAGAGAGAGGGAGAGAGAGGAGAGAGGAGAGAGGAGAGAGAGAGAGAGTGAGGAGGGACCGAGAGGAGCGGGAGCGGGAGCGGCCAGTGTGGGGGGAGCGGGAGGGAAGGGGCCGAGACGGCGACGGGGGGGGGAAAGAAGGAGGAGAAACGGGGAGAGGCAGGAAGCGAGGCGAGAGAGAAAAGGCGAAGAAGGAAGGCCGAGGGCGAGCGGAAACCTCCACTAAGAAGGACAGCGCGAGACGGGGAACCACGGCGAGAGCGCAGTGCTGCAGGGCCAGGACCGAAGAGCGGGCGCGCGGGACTCTCCTCGGAGCACGCAGGGGCAGCCGTTGCTGTATGCTTAGTCTATATGTGTCCCGGGCAAACAGCACGGCAGAGGACGAGGGGGGCGGGGGCAGCAAATGGGGAGGCCGGGGGCAAAAGCGAGGGGGGCAAAAAAAAGGGGTTTGGTAAACGAGCGAGGCACAAGGAGAGGGACAAGAACGGCGAGGACAGGGTGGGCGGGGAAGAGCGACGGCAAAAGTGCGGGAGAGGGTGCATGGGCAGGGGAAAGGCGGCAGGCAAACGGGGCGGCGCGGAAAGAAGGGCCTGCGGGGGGCAGAAGAGGCTGGCGGGAACGGCGTGCCGCGAAGGGGAGAAGACGAGAGGAGTGACGAGAACAGCGGTAAAAAAAAGGGGAAGGCCCGCGGAAAGGGAAACGGGCAAGAGCAGGGGCAGCGGGGGGCGGGAGGGAGGGGGGAGGAGCGACCAAAAGAGGGACAGGCTGGGGGGCGGGGGCCAGGCAAGAAGAGGGGCGGCCACGGGCAGCGAAAAGGCGGTGACATGGCGAAGAAAGGGAAGACACGGGACGGGCAACGAGCCACGCACAGGGGGACGGCATGGGATAACGGGCGAGGAAAGGCGGCCGGCGGAACGCCCAAACGGCGAGGGTGAGGGGCGAAATGAGAGGGGCGGCGCCGAAGAGAGCAGGAGGAGAGAAGGGCAGGAAGTACCCCAGCAGCCACGCGGGCAAAGGAGGGGTAGTCCAAAAAGGGCGGGAAAGGGAGGAGCGAGCAACACGGGGGGGGGGTGGCCAGGGAAAGGCGAGAGGCAGAGGCCGAAGAAGAGAGGAAGGAAAACGGGGAAAAGGCCAGAACAGAAGCACGTGTCGGAGGAAACGGGAAGGGAAAGAGGCGGGCAGAGCAACGGGAGACAAGGCGGGGACAGCGCAAGGGCAGGGGGAGAGGAAGCGAGTGGGCGAAGGGGAGGGGCCAGGGCCAGGAGGTGCGGAAGGGAAACAGGAGCGGGCACAGCGCCGGCGCGGGGCGAAGTGGAGGAAGACCCGGGCAAAGAAACGATGGGGAGGAAGAGGCCAAAGGGAGAAGGGGAGCGGGGGGACAGCAGGTCAAAGGGGAGGACCAGAGCGACCGGGCACAGAAGAGAAAGGAAAAAGCAGAAGAAGGCAGAAGCGGAAGGAAGAAGAAGGGCGGGAGAGAGAAGCAGCAAAGGAAAGGAGGTAACATGGGACAACCAAAGGAAGGGCGGGAGGCGCCAGACGAAAGAGGAAGAAAGCCAACGGAGGGTGATCAGAGGAGAAGCGGAAGAGGAGGGGCAAATGCCAGGGGGGGAGGGGGATGGACCGGAGACGGCAAGGACAAGGCAGGAAAATAAAATCATGACCAGGGCGCAAGACGGCAGCGCAAAGGAGGAGGGAGGGGGTCGGGCGACGGGCGAGACGGCGGCCAGGACAACAGGGGGCATGGGGGGAGGCGGATGAAGGACGGAAGGAGACAGGAGACGGGGGGTGGATGCACAGAAAGAAAAAGGGGACAGAAGAAGACAGGAAAGCACGGGAGGACGAAGGATGCGTGCGCGAGGCCGGAGAGGCAAGAGGGAAGGGAGCGGCGGGAGGGACGCAAAGAGCCACGAAAAGGGCGACAAGCAGAGACGCAGGGCAGGCAGGGGCAAGGAGGGGGAAAGAAAAGAACAGGACACGGGGAAGGGAAGCCAGGGAAGGGATGCGGGGCCAGGGGACGCACAGAGAAAGAAGGAACGAAAAGGAAACGGCGGAAGGGAGGGCGTAACCAGCGAGGGGGAGGCGGAAAGAAAAAACAACGGGAGAAAAGGGGGGCAGCGAGGGGGGGACGAAACGAACGGAACAACGGGGGGGAAGTGAGGAGGCAGTGCGGGGGGAGGCAAAGCTGAAGCGGAAACGCAGGCGGGGGGGGGGGCGCGGAGACGAAGGAGCGACGGGGGCGGCACCGGGAGTCACAGGGGGAGGGAAAAACGCGGCGAACAACAAGGGAAGGGGGAAGAGGGGCACAGGCTGTGAGGACGGCACAGACCGAGAAAGCAAGCCACCGCACGGGCCAGAAGAGCGGGCCAGAGCGGGGGGCCAGGAGAGGACACGGGGGCCAAAGGCGCGCGACCAGATGCAGCGGAGGGGGACAGGGAACGAAGCCAGAAGCAGGGGCGTGCCAACGGGGCTGGCAGGAGGAGAAAGGGGGCCGGCCCGCGCGGGGAACAACGGCAATAGGAAGAAGGGGACGAACAGAGGGGGGGCAAAAGGGCCGGAAAGGCACAAGGGGAAGACGGACAATCGGCGGGGGGAAGACAGGGGGTGACGAGCCGGGGGGGAACAAGCAAAGCGTAAAGGCGGCGGGGGTGGAAGGGACCGGGCGCACAGGCGGAAGGAGGGAACGCCGAAAAGCGCAGGAAGAAGGGAGGAGCATGAGAGGGGGGCCAACAAAGCCAACGAGGCAGCGGGGGGCACAGGGAGGAAAGGGGGCGGCAGACACGGGGAGCGGGGGGAAGGTCAAGATTGAAAGGCAGAGGGGGCCAGAAGAGAATGGAAGGAAGGGGAGGAAGAGTGAGGAGTACACCGGGAGCCCGAGCGGGGCGGCGAGGAAAGCAACGCAGTGAAAAGCACAAAGGCAACGGCCGGGGGGAACGGAAGACGGGGCAGAAAGGGAGAGGAAACCGCCACGGACGCGAAACGCAAAGGCAGGAAAGAGAAAGGGGGGGAAAGATGCCAAGCAAGGGCCAAAGGGGCAGTGGCAGGGACAGGGCCAGAGATTGGGAAAACAGCACTCCGATTTTGCCGGGCAGAGTGGTGACGCAGGAGAAAACCGCGACCTCGAAGCAGAGAGGCCAGGAAGGCAAGCAGAAAAGAAGGAGGAAGAGGAAGGAAGGAAGGAGAGGGAGAGGGGAGGGGGGGACAGCGGGGGACAGGGGGACAAGGGCACTTTTATGCTCGGAAGACAAAAGAAGAAAGGAAAGGGGGGAGGGAGGAACCACGGGGGAGCAAGGGCGGGGGGGAGAGGAAGGAGCCCGGGGGGCGGAAAGGGGCAAGAGCAGGAGAAGCGAACGCAAAAGGGACAAGGGAAGGCGGGGAAGAAGGAAAAGCCGGGGAAGGAGGAAGAGGACACAGCAAAAGGAACAGGGTGGAGCCGTAGCACAAAGATACACGAAGGGGAGGGGCCCGCCCAAAGGGACACGCCCGAGAGGGGAGACGGAGAAGGGCGGGGCCGAAAGGGCAGGACAGCGCAGGCACCGGCAAAGAAGCAACCAAAGAAACCGCGGCGAAAAAACGGAAGGAGACAGGCAGCAAGGAGCAAAAGAAAGGGGAAAGGGGCAAGCGGGGAGGAAGGAGAGGAAGGGCGACGAAAACAGGAGAGGCCCGCCGACAGTAAGAGAAGCCGGGCAGGGGCAGGAAAGGGAGCAAGGGGGCCGGAGGAGCAGGGCGGGCAAGCAAAAGAGGGAGCAGCCCCGCCGCAGCAGGCGAGAAGCAAGCGGGGGAAGTGGAGGGGGAGGGAAACACCCCAAAAAAAGGAACAGGCGCGCGCCAGAGACGAGGGAAGCGGAAGGGGGGGCAGACAGGGGAGAAGGTTGGAAGTGGGAGAGGGAAGGAGAGCGGAGCGGGAGCGGAAAAGGAGGAAGGAGGAGGAGGGCAGGGGGAAGAAGAGCGGGGGAGGGGCGGGCAGGGTAAGGAAGGGAGGGGCTGCGGGGGGGCAGGACGGGCTTGCGGGAGAGGGGAGCGAGGGAAAGAACGGCGGGAAAGGGGAAGCAGGGGAAACCAGTAAAAGCGGGAGGGAAAGGGCGGAAGACCTACGGAAAAGGGAAAGGAAGAGGGGGGAAGGAAAAACAACAGAAAAAATGAGGGAAGAGGAGACGAGGCAGGGAGGAGGCCGGAAAGAGACGGGGGAAAGGGAGGAAAGAAAGAAAGGTGAAAGAGACGGGGCACAACCAAAGAGGGAAGAAAGCGACGAAGGAGGGGGGAAGGGAAGGCAAGCCGGAGGGGGCCGCAGCAGGCACAAAAGGGCGAGCGGTATGAGGGGGAGGGAGGAGAGGAAAGGGAAAGGATCGGGAGCAGGCACCGAAAAAAAGAGACTCAGGGGCGGGAGCGGACGCGGGGCGGGGGAGCGGAAGGCGGAAGTAGAGAGAGAAGAGAGAGAGAGGAGAGAGAGAGAGAGAGAGAGAGAGGAGAGGAGAGAGAGAGATAGAGAGAGGAGAGAGAGGAGAGATGAGAGAGAGAGAGAGAGAGGGGAGAGAAGAGAAGAAGAGAGAGAGATGAGAGGGGAGGAGAGAGAGAGAGGAGAGAGAGAGAGATGAGAGATAGAGAGAGAGAAGAGAAGGAGAGCGCGGCGGGGGCGGGAGCGACCGGGGAGGCCCAGGGGGAGGAAGGGAACAGGCAGCGAAAGAAAAGCAGGAGGAGGAAGAGTTGACCAAAAGGCGAAAAGAAAGCCCAGCCG
>JABUQX010031523.1:0-34387 GCA_015478945.1 Trachelipus rathkii | reverse complement strand
TTATCCTCTAAGTAAATTTTTATCTTATCATTGTAAATTTAAGCTCCTAAACCCTAAAACAAATTCCCTTAAACTATTTAAATACTAAATTTAACTTAACTTTAAACCAACTGTGATGGAACCTAATTTAGTTTTCATTTCATTTCCATTGCAGGTTTTATTGCGAGGACGCAAATTTTTGTTTTTTGGGCAGATTTTTGTTTTTGGCTTAATTTTTAGCCTTGATAAATTTTATCGCTAGGACGCAATTTTTGTGCTTTGCTTGGTTTTGGTCCATTTTATTGCTTGATCATTTTTGCCTTGGCTTTTCTTTGATATTTTATGGATTTGTCCCCTTGCTTTTGAAAAAAGCCTACTTGAAGTCAAATGATCCCTTTTGCCCTTATGACCTGATCCAAATCAAATGACTATCAACCGTATTATGCATACCATATTAGCAAACCCGCATTAAATGAAGCTCGGGTTCTCAATAATGACAGCAACTTCAGTTAAGTCAACGTTGTCTGTTATCTTAAATAAATGATAAATAAATAAATGATAAATATAATAAATATAAACTACCAAAACTGGTAGGCAGCTGAAATTATAAAATAGATTGTAACCATCAATCGCCATCAAAGTTTTGTTATATATAAATTACCCTTAACATATACCCGTAATTACATACGTATGCCTGAGCCAATTTCGTTAGTTTTCGCAAATACCCATATTGTTTCATATTGAGGTGACTCACCTCGTGTAAAAGGACTTCTGTGTTCATCAATTCGAAAAACATAACCCAAGTTATTATATTTCTATTTCCGGCTCGGTGGAGAATTACTCCAAGACCTGAAATAGTTCCAGCATAATTATTTTATATTTCTATTTCCGGCTCTGTGGAGAATTACTCCAAGACCTGAAATAGGTGGAACGTATTTATTACTTTACGCTATTTTCGTATTTTCGTAATTTATTATTTGCCCTAATAAATTATACTTTTAATTCTCTTTCGCTATCCCGTGGTTATAATTTTCTTTGGTGATAAATAAATATTGAAAGGTTAAAGGTTATTTACACACACTATTTTAAATTCTTACTCCCCATCCATTTTTTATAAACTTACACATATCCCGACTGACCTTTCATACATCCAACATCATTACAAATGTGCACCCTCACGAATAGATAGGCAGTAGTGTCCTGAAAGATGTAATGGAACCACGGTCAGCAAATATTATCGCCTAATTGTTGCCCCCTCAAAAGAATAAGACAGAGAGGTGCTCATTACGGCGAGACAAATAGTCAACAGGTTGGTTTTCCTCTAATTCATTCCCCTTTCTTTCTCCCCTTTTCTCTTATATTGTTTTAATTGGGTAATCATAAAAGTTCCAAATTAATCAATTTTGGACACCTGCGGAGATCAGAATAACTAAGTGCTGCAATTCATTGTTCTTCAACATTATAGTCGTCGTAATTCTCTCTTCTTGGACAGCCATTATCCTGGTCTCCGTTACATATATATATAGTATATATATATATATATATATATATATATATATATATATATATATATATATATGGCAATTTCTTAGATAAGCAGGCAATAAAAAGTACTTGAACATAAAACGTACTAAAATGTTGCTAGAGATTTATAATTAACGTACTGAAGCAAAATTATTTTAAAAATGTTCTTTATATATATATATATATATATATATATATATATATATATATATTTTTATGATTATTTTTATTTATATTTTGTATCTATATTTATTTTTCTATATTATCTCTTCTGACATATATATATATATATTATTATTATTATTATTATTATTTACAAACACTTATTCTATCCGCTTAACCGGGGTAGTGTTGCATGCAGCTTCCTAATTATATTTCATCTATATATATATATATATATATATATATATATATATATATATATATATATATATATATATATATATATATATATATTATATATATATATATATATATATATATATATATATATATATATATATATATATATATATATTAATTAATTACAAAAAATTTTTTCATTTTCAAAATTATTTTATCTTGTAGTTAAATTAATTTTTCATTAGATATTTATTGAGTTTAATAAAAACTAATACAATACCATAGGGTGGATGCACGGCAGGCTGCCGTGGATGCATTGCATACCGCTCGGTTTAACAGCTGCGCGCACAGTTTTCAAAATAACCATCGCATAATTAATTGACTAAATAAAATTGTTTAAAAAAACTAAAAAGAGCATTATTATTATTATTATTATTATTATTATTATTATTATTATTATTATTATTATTATTATTATTATTATTATTATTATTATTATTATTATTATTATTATTATATTATTATTATTATTATTATTATTATTATTATTATTATTATTATTGTACTAAATATTTGAATTAATAAATTCATACGTCTGAAAGAATTTTCCTTTAATAAAATTAGTGAAGCAAAATAATTTATAAAAGAAATGCTTTTTTAAAAAAAAATCGAACACAAAATCAAAAGCCTCACCCATTCTTGGCTTCCTAGTTTTTTAATAAAGGTGTCAGAATTTAGGTGCTACGAAAAATACTCGTTCTCGCGCATTCTCTATATATATTTATATATATATATATATATATATATATATATATATATATATATATATATATATATATATATCTATATATATATTTATTGATATAAAAATAAATATAAGTATATATATATATATATGTTATGCTATATATATATGTGCGTAGGAGGTTTTTTTTTTAGGGGCAAAGGGTGAGTGAGATATATATATATATATATATATATATTATATATATATATATATATATATATATATATATATATATTATATATATATATATATATATATATATATGTATATATATATATATATATATTTATGTATATATATATATATATATATATATATATATATAATTATGGTCTTCAAAATTGCTGTAATATTTCTTTTATTTTCTGCAATTGTTTTTTAATGTGTTGTCTGCAGCTGAATATCAACGGGTACGCCTTCCGAGATTGATCTAACAGCTTTTGCAGCCACCAAATGCTATCGACATACCTGAAAGAATAATGAACCCATGAATCCAGCAGCATAAAAGTACAAAAGAAGACTTAATAATATGAAACGAAAACACATTTAACTAAGAAAATAATATAATACGTTAATTAGTAGTTACTACTTCATTATCTATCGATTGATGTATTTTTTTAGTTTTTCTACTACTAAACCCTTAATTTAAAAACGTCGTCTGGCAAACATACAAGGTCTGGTACCTTATTTCGTTAAGATTTCCAGGGGGCAAGTGCCTCCTGCAACCCTGCCTACGCCCCATGTATATATATATATATATATATATATATATATATATATATATATATATATATATATATATATATATATATATATATATATATATATATATATATATATATGTATATATGATTTGTGTGTAAGCATCGAAATTTAGCTCAAGGTCCACGTTTTTATGTTACAGGTCTTCAAAAACAAGAATTTAAACTTTTTTATTTTGTTGTTAAATGCTAATATTTAGAAGTTCTCAAATCTTAATGTTGAACTCTGGGAGTTGAACCTTATAATAAATATATTAGATAGTATCTTGGTATTTGTGTGTCACTTTCGAATTTCAGATCAAAGTTCACGTTCTCGAAATATATATATATATATATTCAGAAGAATGATTTCAATTTCGCTTTCTCGTTCATGCTAGTTGTTCATTCTAAAGGGTTCTCAAATGAAAATGATGATGTCTGGGACTTGGACCATATAATAATTAGAATCACTATGGTCCTATGACTTGTGTGTAAGCATCGAAATTTAGCTCAAGGTCCACGTTTTTTTATTACAGGTGTTCAAAAAACAGAATTTAAACTTTTTTATTTAATTATATGCTAATATTAAGAAGTTCTCAAATATAAATATTGAACTCTGACAGTTGAACCTTATAATAAATATATTAGATAGTATCGTGGTATTTGTGTGTCACTTTCGAATTTCAGATCAAAGTTCACGCTCTCTAAATATATATGTTCAGAAGTTTGATTTTAATTTTTCTGTCTCGCTCATGCTAATTATTCATTCTAAAGGGTTCTCAAATGAAAATGATGATGTCTGGGACTTGGACCATATAATATTTAGAATCACTATGGTCCTATGACGTGTGTAAGCATCGAATTTTAGCTCAAGGTCCACATTTTTATGTTATGGGTCTTCAAAAACATGAATTTAAACTAATTTATTTTGTTGTTAAATGCTAATATTTAGATGTTCTCAAATCTAAATGTTGAACTCTGGGAGTTGAACCTTATAATAAATATATTAGATAGTATCGTGGTATTTGTGTGTCACTTTCGAATTTCAGATCAAAGTTCACGCTCTCGAAATTTATATGTTCAGAAGAATTATTTTAATTTTTTTGACTCGCTCATACTAATTATTCATTCTAAAGGGTTCTCAAATGAAAATGATGATGTCTGGGACTTGGACCATATAGTAATTAGAATCACTATGGTCCTATGACTTGTGTGTAAGCATCGAATTTTAGCTCAAGGTCCACGTTTTTATGTTATAGGTCTTCAAAAACAAGAATTTAAACTTTTTTATTTTGTTGTTAAATGCTAATATTTAGAAGTTCTCAAATCTTAATGTTGAACTCTGAGAGTTGAACCTTATAATAAATATATTAGATAGTATCGTGGTATTTTTGTGTCACTTTCGAATTTCAGATCAAAGTTCACGTTCTCGAAATATATATATGTTCAGAAGAATGATTTCAATTTTGCTTTCTCGTTCATGCTAGTTGTTCATTCTAAAGGGTTCTCAAATTAAAATGATGATGTCTGGGACTTGGACCATATAATAGTTAGAATCACTATGGTCCTATGACTTGTGTTTAAGCATCGAAATTTAGCTCAAGGTCCACGTTTTTTTATTACAGGTGTTCAAAAAACAGAATTTAAACTTTTTTATTTTGTAATTATATGCTAATATTAAGAAGTTCTCAAATATAAATATTGAACTCTGACAGTTGAACCTTATAATAAATATATTAGATAGTATCGTGGTATTTGTGTGTCACTTTCGAATTTCAGATCAAAGTTCACGCTCTCGAAATATATATGTTCCGAAGTTTGATTTTAATTTTTCTGTCTCGCTCATGCTAATTATTCATTCTAAAGGGTTCTCAAATGAAAATGATGATGTCTGGGACTTGGACCATATAATATTTAGAATTACTATGGTCCTATGACTTGTGTGTAAGCATCGTATTTTAGCTCAAGGTCCACGTTTTTATGTTACAGGTCTTCAAAAACAAGAATTTAAACTTATTTATTTTGTTGTTAAATGCTAATATTTAGAAGCTTCCAAATCTTAATGTTGAACTCTGGGAGTTTAACCTTGTAATAAATATATTGGATAGTATCGTGGTATTTGTGTGTCACTTTCGAATTTCAGATCAAAGTTCACGTTCTCGAAATATATATATGTTCAGAAGAATTATTTTAATTTTTTTTGACTCGCTCATGCTAATTATTCATTCTAAAGGGTTCTCAAATGAAAATGATGATGTCTGGGACTTGGACCATATAGTAATTAGAATCACTATGGTCCTATGACTTGTGTGTAAGCATCGAAATTTAGCTCAAGGTCCACGTTTTTATGTTACAGGTCTTCAAAAACAAGAATTTAAACATTTATTTTGTTGTTAAATGCTAATATTTAGAAGTTCTCAAATCTTAATGTTGAACTCTGAGAGTTGAACCTTATAATAATTATATTAGATAGTATCGTGGTATTTGTGTGCCACTTTCGAATTTCAGATCAAAGTTCACGCTCTCGAAATATATATGTTCAGAAGAATTATTTTAATTTTTTTGACTCGCTCATGCTAATTATTCATTCTAAAGGGTTCTCAAATGAAAATGATGATGTCTGACTTGTGTGTAAGCATCGAAATTTAGCTCAAGGTCCACGTTTTTATGTTACAGGTCTTCAAAAACAAGAATTTAAACTTATTTATTTTGTTGTTAAATGCTAATATTTAGAAGTTCTCAAATCTTAATGTTGAACTCTGAGAGTTGAACCTTGTAATAAATATATTAGATAGTATCGTGGTATTTTTGTGCCACTTTCGAATTTCAGATCAAAGTTCACGCTCTCGAAATATATATATGTTCAGAAGAATGATTTCAATTTTGCTTTCTCGTTCATGCTAGTTGTTCATTCTAAAGGGTTCTCAAATTAAAATGATGATGTCTGGGACTTGGACCATATAATAGTTAGAATCACTATGGTCCTATGACTTGTGTTTAAGCATCGAAATTTAGCTCAAGGTCCACGTTTTTTTATTACAGGTGTTCAAAAAACAGAATTTAAACTTTTTTATTTTGTAATTATATGCTAATATTAAGAAGTTCTCAAATATAAATATTGAACTCTGACAGTTGAACCTTATAATAAATATATTAGATAGTATCGTGGTATTTTTGTGTCACTTTCGAATTTCAGATCAAAGTTCACGCTCTCGAAATATATATGTTCCGAAGTTTGATTTTAATTTTTCTGTCTCGCTCATGCTAATTATTCATTCTAAAGGGTTCTCAAATGAAAATGATGATGTCTGGGACTTGGACCATATAATATTTAGAATTACTATGGTCCTATGACTTGTGTGTAAGCATCGTATTTTAGCTCAAGGTCCACGTTTTTATGTTACAGGTCTTCAAAAACAAGAATTTAAACTTATTTATTTTGTTGTTAAATGCTAATATTTAGAAGCTTCCAAATCTTAATGTTGAACTCTGGGAGTTGAACCTTATAATAAATATATTAGATAGTATCGTGGTATTTGTGTGTCACTTTCGAATTTCAGATCAAAGTTCACGCTCTCGAAATTTATATGTTCAGAAGAATTATTTTAATTTTTTTGACTCGCTCATACTAATTATTCATTCTAAAGGGTTCTCAAATGAAAATGATGATGTCTGGGACTTGGACCATATAGTAATTAGAATCACTATGGTCCTATGATTTGTGTGTAAGCATCGAAATTTAGCTCAAGGTCCACGTTTTTATGTTACAGGTCTTCAAAAACAAGAATTTAAACTTATTTATTTTGTTGTTAAATGCTAATATTTAGAAGTTCTCAAATCCTAATGTTGAACTCTGGGAGTTGAACCTTATAATAAATATATTAGATAGTATCGTGGTATTTGTGTGTCACTTTCGAATTTCAGATCAAAGTTCAGGTTCTCGAAATATATATATATTCAGAAGAATGATTTCAATTTCGCTTTCTCGTTCATGCTAGTTGTTCATTCTAAAGGGTTCTCAAATGAAAATGATGATGTCTGGGACTTGGACCATATAATAATTAGAATCACTATGGTCTTGAGACTTGTGTGTAAGCATCGAAATTTAGCTCAAGGTCCACGTTTTTTTATTACAGGTGTTCAAAAAACAGAATTTAAACTTTTTTATTTTGTAATTATATGCTAATATTAAGAAGTTCTCAAATATAAATATTGAACTCTGACAGTTGAACCTTATAATAAATATATTAGATAGTATCGTGGTATTTGTGTGTCACTTTCGAATTTCAGATCAAAGTTCACGCTCTCGAAATATATATGTTCCGAAGTTTGATTTTAATTTTTCTGTCTCGCTCCTAGTTGTTCATTCTAAAGGGTTCTCAAATTAAAATGATGATGTCTGGGACTTGGACCATATAATATTTAGAATCACTATGGTCCTATGACTTGTGTGTAAGCATCGAATTTTAGCTCAAGGTCCACGTTTTTGTGTTACAGGTCTTCAAAAACAAGAATTTAAACTTATTTATTTTGTTGTTAAATGCTAATATTTAGAAGTTCTCAAATCTAAATGTTGAACTCTGGGAGTTGAACCTTATAGCAAATATATTAGAGAGTATCGCAGTATTTGTGTGTCACTTTCGAATTTCAGATCAAAGTTCACGTTTTTAAATTATATATGTTCAGAAGTATGATTTTAATTTTTCTTTCTCGCTCATGCTAATTATTTATTCTAAAGGGTTCTCAAATGAAAATGATGATGTCTGGGACCTGGATCATATAATAATTAGAATTACTATGGTCCTATGACTTGTGTGTAAGCATCGAAATTTAGCTCAAGGTCTACGTTTGTATGTTACAGGTGTTCAGAAAACAGAAATTAAACATTTATTTTGTAATTATATGCTAATATTAAGAAGTTCTCAAATCTAAATATTGAACTCTGGGAGTTGAACCTTATAATAATTATATTAGATAGTATCGTGGTATTTGTGTGCCACTTTCGAATTTCAGATCAAAGTTCACGCTCTCGAAATATATATGTTCCGAAGTTTGATTTTAATTTTTCTGTCTCGCTCATGCTAATTATTCATTCTAAAGGGTTCTCAAATGAAAATGATGATGTCTTGGACTTGGACCATATAATATTTAGAATTACTATGGTCCTATGACTTGTGTGTAAGCATCGAATTTTAGCTCAAGGTCCACGTTTTTATGTTACAGGTCTTCAAAAACAAGAATTTAAACTTATTTATTTTGTTGTTAAATGCTAATATTTAGAAGCTTCCAAATCTTAATGTTGAACTCTGGGAGTTGAACCTTATAATAAATATATTAGATAGTATCGTGGTATTTGTGTGTCACTTTCGAATTTCAGATCAAAGTTCACGCTCTCGAAATATATATGTTCAGAAGAATTATTTTAATTTTTTTGACTCGCTCATGCTAATTATTCATTCTAAAGGGTTCTCAAATGAAAATGATGATGTCTGGGACTTGGACCATATAGTAATTAGAATCACTATGGTCCTATGACTTGTGTGTAAGCATCGAAATTTAGCTCAAGGTCCACGTTTTTATGTTACAGGTCTTCAAAAACAAGAATTTAAACTTATTTATTTTGTTGTTAAATGCTAATATTTAGAAGTTCTCAAATCTTAATGTTGAACTCTGAGAGTTGAACCTTATAATAATTATATTAGATAGTATCGTGGTATTTGTGTGTCACTTTCGAATTTCAGATCAAAGTTCACGCTCTCGAAATATATATGTTCCGAAGTTTGATTTTAATTTTTCTGTCTCGCTCATGCTAATTATTCATTCTAAAGGGTTCTCAAATGAAAATGATGATGTCTGGGACTTGGACCATATAATATTTAGAATTACTATGGTCCTATGACTTGTGTGTAAGCATCGAATTTTAGCTCAAGGTCCACGTTTTTATGTTATAGGTCTTCAAAAACAAGAATTTAAACTTATTTATTTTGTTGTTAAATGCTAATATTTAGAAGTTCTCAAATCTTAATGTTGAACTCTGAGAGTTGAACCTTGTAATAAATATATTAGATAGTATCGTGGTATTTGTGTGTCACTTTCGAATTTCAGATCAAAGTTCACGTTCTCGAAATATATATATATGTTCAGAAGAATGATTTCAATTTTGCTTTCTCGTTCATGCTAGTTGTTCATTCTAAAGGGTTCTCAAATGAAAATGATGATATCTGGGACTTGGACCATATAATAATTAGAATCACTATGGTCCTATGACTTGTGTGTAAGCATCGAAATTTAGCTCAAGGTCCACGTTTTTTTATTACAGGTGTTCAAAAAACAGAATTTAAACTTTTTTATTTTGTAATTATATGCTAATATTAAGAAGTTCTCAAATATAAATATTGAACTCTGACAGTTGAACCTTATAATAAATATATTAGATAGTATCGTGGTATTTGTGTGTCACTTTCGAATTTCAGATCAAAGTTCACGCTCTCGAAATATATATGTTCCGAAGTTTGATTTTAATTTTTCTGTCTCGCTCATGCTAATTATTCATTCTAAAGGGTTCTCAAATGAAAATGATGATGTCTGGGACTTGGACCATATAATATTTAGAATCACTATGGTCCTATGACTTGTGTGTAAGCATCGTATTTTAGCTCAAGGTCCACGTTTTTATGTTACAGGTCTTCAAAAACAAGAATTTAAACTTATTTATTTTGTTGTTAAATGCTAATATTTAGAAGCTTCCAAATCTTAATGTTGAACTCTGGGAGTTGAACCTTATAATAAATATATTAGATAGTATCGTGGTATTTGTGTGTCACTTTCGAATTTCAGATCAAAGTTCACGCTCTCGAAATATATATATGTTCAGAAGAATTATTTTAATTTTTTTGACTCGCTCATGCTAATTATTCATTCTAAAGGGTTCTCAAATGAAAATGATGATGTCTGGGACTTGGACCATATAGTAATTAGAATCACTATGGTCCTATGACTTGTGTGTAAGCATCGAAATTTAGTCCACGTTTTTATGTTAGAGGTCTTCAAAAACAAGAATTTAAACTTATTTATTTTGTTGTTAAATGCTAATATTTAGAAGTTCTCAAATCTTAATGTTGAACTCTGAGAGTTGAACCTTATAATAAATATATTAGATAGTATCGTGGTATTTGTGTGTCACTTTCTAATTTCAGATCAAAGTTCACGTTCTCGAAATATATATATGTTCAGAAGAATGATTTCAATTTTGCTTTCTCGTTCATGCTAGTTGTTCATTCTAAAGGGTTCTCAAATTAAAATGATGATGTCTGGGACTTGGACCATATAATAGTTAGAATCACTATGGTCCTATGACTTGTGTTTAAGCATCGAAATTTAGCTCAAGGTCCACGTTTTTTTATTACAGGTGTTCAAAAAACAGAATTTAAACTTTTTTATTTTGTAATTATATGCTAATATTAAGAAGTTCTCAAATATAAATATTGAACTCTGACAGTTGAACCTTATAATAAATATATTAGATAGTATCGTGGTATTTGTGTGTCACTTTCGAATTTCAGATCAAAGTTCACGTTCTCGAATTATATATGTTCAGAAGTATGATTTTAATTTTTCTGTCTCGCTCATGCTAATTATTCATTCTAAAGGGTTCTCAAATGAAAATGATGATGTCTGGGACTTGGACCATATAGTAATTAGAATCACTATGGTCCTATGACTTGTGTGTAAGCATCGGAATTTAGCTCAAGGTCCACGTTTTTATGTTACAGGTCTTCAAAAACAAGAATTTAAACTTATTTATTTTGTTGTTAAATGCTAATATTTAGAAGTTCTCAAATCTTAATGTTGAACTCTGGGAGTTGAACCTTATAATAAATATATTAGATAGTATCTTGGTATTTGTGTGTCACTTTCGAATTTCAGATCAAAGTTCACGTTCTCAAAATATATATATATATATATATATATATATATATATATATATATATATATATATATATATATATATATATATATATATATATATATATATATATATATATATATATATATATATATTTATAAAAATGATTTTAATTTTGCTTTCTCGTTCATGCTAGTTGTTCATTCTAAAGGGTTCTTAAATGAAAATGATGATGTCTGGGACTAGAACCATATAATAATTGGAATCACTATGGTCTTATGACTTGTGTGTAAGCATCGAAATTTAGCTCAAGGTCCACGTTTTTATGTTACAGGTCTTCAAAAACAAGAATTTAAACATTTATTTTATTATTAAATGCTAATATTTAGAGGTTCTCAAATCTAAATATTTTTATATTTATATAACTCTTTTTATAATATATATATATATATATATATATATATATATATATATATATATATATATATATATATATATATATATATATTTTTTATATATATATATATATATATATATATATATATATATATATATATATATATATATATATATAAATATATATATATATATATATATATATATATATATATATATATATATATATATATATATATATATATATATATATATATATATATATATATATATATATATATATATATATATATATATATATATATGGGAAAGATGTATTTCATTAACAGCAAAAATTTCTTCAATTCCATTCTCATATCTCAAAAACTACAATAGCTACAGGGAAAAGGAATACATTGCTGGAATGCTGGTCCAATTTTATTGCGGAAAAAAAAATTAAACATAAAAATTGGCTATTTTTGGGGGGTGCTGGGACATAGTATATATATATATATATATTATTTGTAAAGGTATTACACGGCAATTTAGGGGGCTCGAGCCGACGGGGAACACAGGGGGGGACGTTTTCCATACCCCGTAGGAGAGGGGCGGAGGAACCCCCGCGACACCCAAATACCAAAGAGCGGGGGTTCCGGAGACCCTCCCCGGAGGGGGGGAATTAGTCCTACCCCGTAGTTCCCCGGAAGGCCGAGAGACCCCGACTCCTGCCATCGGTGCGGTATACCCTTGGGGTATTCTTTAGTTAAAAAGCAAAATTTAATAGAAAGTCTATTTATTTTAACGAGTAACCAATAAAAGGTCTCTAAATAGGCCCTCTAATCATATTACTATAATTATTAACAATAATTTTTTTTATTATTATTTTTTTTACATTTTCCTATCCAAAATTTTACGAGGATTCCAAAAATGTATTCCTTTTCGCTGTAGCTATTGTAGTTTTTAAGATATAATTTTTTTTTTTTTTTTTTTTACATTTTCCGCACTAAAATTGGACCAGCATTCCAGCAATGTATTCCTTTTCCTGGTAGCTATGTAGTTTTTGTGAGATATGTATTGTGGTTCTAGATATTTTTTTTATATATATATATATATATATATATATATATATATATATATATATATATATATATATATATATATATATATATATATATATATATATATATATATATATATATATATATATATATATATATATATTGTTAATTAATTTGATTTTACTTATTTTTTTTTTATTTTTATTTATTTATTTATTTTTATTTATTCATTTTATTTGTCGTATTTATTTAATTTATTTATTTTTTTTTATTTATTTTTTATTTTTTCCTACTTATTTATTTATTTATTTATTTATTTATTTATTTATTTATTTATTTATTTATTTATTTGTCCTATATAACTTTTTTTTTTTTTCTACTTATTTAATTTATTTAATTATTTATTTATTTATTTATCTATTTATTTATTTATTTATTTATTTATTTGTCCTATATAACTGGTTTTGTCCTTTAAAAGTTGTCCTTTATAAAATATGATCTGTGGCGCAATTTTTCTTGTGGCGAAATTTTCTTTCGCGAATCTCTGCGAATATCTGTCTAAAATTATACACATTGATTTTGATATAGATATATCAGTTATTATATCAGTTTGTTGATGTATTGGTCATAACACTTTCCATGTTCAATGATAGGCATGTCTTTTCATATTAAAAATTTTAGGTATTGATATTTTTATTTTACAAAAGTCATTTTCTGATGTTTATTTGGCCTAGGCTATTATTATGCTTTCAAATTGATTTTGTATTTGTAGTTTTCAAGAGTGTTGAAATTGAAAGTGAAAGTCAAATTTTTACTAAAAATAATTTTTGTAATCAAGTATAGTCCTATATAATTTAATGTTATAAATATATTTATTCAAAAATATCTTTTAACTTCATTATTAATTAAAAAAATCATTACTTGTTTTTTTTTTTTTTAGTATTTTAATATTGAATAAGATTATTTCATGATAGGGGTAATTCTATCACTTAAAATATTTAGAATGAGTCATAAAAAAAATTTGAAAACTTTAATAGTTTACTAGTTGAAGTGGAGTTTTCTCTATTTCTTTCATTATAATTTTAAAAACTTGTTACAATACTAAATACAAAAAAAGTTAAATTTTAATTAAATATATTCAGAAGCCTTTGGATACATTTCCAGGAAAAGATCTTAGATTTCCGAAATGGCGATTTTACCAAATTTCGAGACATGCTTAGTACAACTAACTGGGATAAAGAGTTTAAAGACTAAAACTGAATTTATCATGTGGGAACATTTCAAGCAAATTAATGAATATTCAGTCAGTATGTTTTAAAGATATTAGGGTGGCAAAGAGAAAACCTGTTTGGTGGAATAGAGAGATAAGAGAGAAAATTAATGAAAAGCGTAGATGTTTTAAAATATTCAAGGGTAGTAATAGGGAAGATGATTTAGAAAATTATAGGAAAAATAGAAATGAACTTAATCAATCAATAAGGCAAAGAGAGAGGCAGAAATTAATTTAGCGAGGAATAGTAATAAGAATCTGAAGAAGTTTTTTAGCTTTTATAAATTTAAAAGTAAGAATAGGACGATTGGTCCAATTAAAATTGATGAAAATTTAGTGAGTTCAGATAAGGAAATGGTCAACATTTTCAATGCTTATTTTGCTTCAGTGTTTACTGAGGAAAGATTAGATAATAGTTTGGAGACTAATAGTTCTTGTATGCATGTAACAAATAGACTTACAGAATTTGAATTTGATGTAAAAGATATTAAACGTTTACTAGATCCAAGTAAAGCTGCAAGCCCTGATGGTATTTATGGTAGAATTCTAAAAGAGGTAGTAGCAGTATTGCAAAGGGACTGTATTTGATTTTAAAGCGATCTATATATTTGGTGAGGTACCAGATGACTGAAAAACAGCATGTTGAGCCTATTTATAAGAAAGGTAGTAAGGAAAGATTTTGGGAAATTATAGGCCAGTTAGCTTAACATCCCTGGTTGTAAATGTTCAAAGTTAGAGAAAGGTCATACAGAGAAATATTTAGAAGATAACAAGGTATTGTATGACTCCCAGCACGGTTTCAGAAAGGTAGGTCATGTCAGACAAACCTTTTAGAATTTATGAAATACATTACTGACTACATTGACTGAGGAGATCCAGTTGATATTATATATTTAGACTTTTAGTAAAGTTGATAAGGCTCCCCACATAAGGCTGATAAAAAGTTATTGCAATGTGGGATAGATGAAGTGGTACATGGTTGGATTAAAGAGTAGTGTGAAATAGAAAACTGTGTACAACTAAATGGGAGCAAGTCATCATGGGAAATAGTGAAGAGTAGTCCCACAGGGTTCAGTGCTAGGGCCACTATTTCCCTTGCTATATATAAATGATTTAGACCAGGGACTCTAAATGCAAGGTTTCTAAGTTTGCAGATGATACTAAAGTGGCAACCAGTTAAGAATAGTGAAGGATGCATAAAGATTCAAAATGATCTTGATAAACTTCTTGGGTGGGCAGATAAGTGGCAAATGAATTTTAATAGTAAAAAGTGTAAGGTTCTTCACCTAGGTTACTCAAATAAAAGTTTTAACTACGATATGAATGGGGATTGGCTTGAGTCTGTGGACCAAGAAAAAGATTTAGGTGTGATTATAAGCAGTAATTTGAAAGTAGCTATCAGTGTTTGGAAGCTAGAAATAAAGCAAATAAGATGCTGGGCATAATAAATCACAAGAGCAAGAAGTAATAAGTAAAACTGCATTATGTTAGGGCCAGTAATAGAGTATTGTACACAAGTTTGCCCCTTTTTTAAAGAAAGACTTAGATATGCTAGAGAGAGGGCAACGTAGAGCAACAAGGATGATTTCTGGGTTTGAGGGTAAGAGCTATGAGGAGAGGCTGAAGGAGTTAGGAATGTTTTCTGTAGAAAGGCGATTTCTCAGAGTGGAGTCTACAAAATTTTTACATCAATTGATAATAGAGACCAATAAATTTTTCATAGTAGAACATGGACAGGTGACCAGGGCATAATAAGAAAATTAAGAAGAAAGCATGCCATCTTGATATAAGAAAGCATGCATTCAGTAATAGGGTTGTTAAATTTTGGAATAGTCTGCCAGAGGAGGTTGTTGAGTGTGACTCGATTGCAACATTTAAGAAAGGGTTAGATTCGTTTATGGATGGGTTGGGAATCATATAATATATTGACGAAGCCAAATTGGCAGGTTTTTAGTTGTGATATAGTTATAGTTAGATGGCATGTGTGACCATAACTTAGTTATTAATGCATGTGGATGGTTTGGGTATCATATTTATATATCATTAGTTTTGACTAAACCAAATTGGTGGATTTGTAGTTACAACAAATTGACAAGCCCTAGGGTGCTTTGTGGATTTGCATGAGCATGTTTGGGTAGTGGGTTGACTGGGACAGTCTCGATAGGCCCATGTGGCTTTTTACTGTCTCTATATTCTTAATGTTTCTTAATTCTCTTACTTTAATTACAATGAATCAAAGATTTTTTTATCTTTCTTTTGTTTACAGGTTATTTATTATTTAGAATATATTTTCATTAAAATTTATTTATTAAAATGGATGTGAAGTCTGAAATTGAAATTAAAGATGAAGAAGTAGACTTAGAGTGCAACTCTTATCAACATGATCCGCAGGTAGGCTAATTTATACTGTATATAGCGTCGGGCGGGGTGACTTGGACCACTTTAGGTATAACTTCGTCTCCCGACTCTCCCCTAATGCACTTTTTGGAATTTTTTTTTTTGTAAATCACGGCCCTATAGTCGGTCATAAGCACACAAAAAAATAATAATGTAATTCTAATAATAAAAGTTTTATTAAAGTTTGAATAACGCCGAGTCAGCCTGACCGTGGAGGGGTGAAGCGGACCACCATTGAGGGGTGACTCAGACCATCTGTTTAAATTCATCTTTTACGTATAAATTCAATTTTATATTTTAATTTTTACTTAATATAATAATTATTTATCATATTAAAATTGTGAATATAATAAAATGTTTGATTACGATAAATAAAATACGAATATAAATAAGGTGGTCCGATTCACCCCTCTCCGCCCAAAAATTTTGACACTTTTTTGAATTCGTTTTTTTTATTAAAATTTCATTTTTAAAAAAAATTTCAATTTAATATAAGTAACTTTTTATTACATTTAAATTAATTATAACGTAATAAAAATGTCAATAATACGTAAAATACGAAAACAACAGGTCCGAGCCACCCTCCATTTACGGCGGGTGAATCGGACCAAGTTAGGCCCTGTTTTTTTGCCACTAATACTGCTTGGATCGAAATTTACCTTGCCAGTTTAAAGCTAACATACTGGAGTGTATCCACTGAAAAAATAATTAAAATCGATCCACAATTTTTCATTTTATAACGGTTAAAAACTCACATTTTTCAAAAGTGAAATTTTATTGAAGGACATTTTTGAGTTCTAGTTCCTATGATTTTTGAAAATTATAAAACTTTCTAGAATTAAATATGATCTAAATAAAACTTGTAGTGTACTACCGCTAACATGAAAAGCTTAAATTTTTTTTTTTTTATTATTTTTATTTTATTTAGAGTGGACCGAATCAATTCTCCTAAAGAGGCGGACCTGGTCACCCCGCCTGACGCTATGTCAGAGTATATATATATATATATATATATATATATATATATATATATATATATATATATATATATATATATATATATATATATATATATAGAGGGCCTGGTTCGTAATAACCCCCCTTCGATATTTTAATCAATAATAATATCGGTTTTATAAAATTTAAACTGATTTTTTTTTATAATTTTTGGATAAAATGTGAAGTAACTTCACTATATAGCTAGCTATATATATTTTTTTTTTTTTTTTTTTTAATTTCATATAATTTTTAAAAATAAAATCTTAATATTTATTCATTTTAGTTTATATTTAAACGCACATTCTCCAAGATGTCATTTAATATTGTAACAATATTTCAGGAAATAAATTCTAAAAAGGCTGATTGATTTTTTAATCAAGAAAGGTATTTACATTCAGAGAGAACTTGTAGGAATGATCATATTATGAAACTTTGTCTGTATAATAATTCAGATCAATGGCGTTATACTACCAAAAATTGTCATCTTGAAATTGGTTTACGTAAGAATACCTGGCTTGAATTCAGTAAGATAGTTTTGAAAAAATAATATATTTCATTTTTTGTTGGTGTAAATATAGCAACAAAGAAGTTTTGTATGAATCATCTGCACCCTTGTCTTCGAGAGTACACATGATTGGAAAGTTACATGCTTGAAGTCTGCGAATATATATAATAACCAGCAATCAAACAAAAATAGGTGGTAAGAACAAAACGGTTGAAATCGACGAGTCTGCATTTTCAAGAAGGAAATACAATAGGTGACATATCCAATTCAGTGGTTTTTTTTGGAGGTATATGTAGAGACGAATGATTCTTTTCCTGGTTCTGGTTGGAAATAGGTCGGCCAAAGTTCTACTAAAAGAAATTGAGAAGCATATCAAAGCAGAAACATTAATAATATCTGACTTGTGGGCTGCATATAAGGATATCGACAAGATTCCAAAAATGAAATATTGACATATCACTGTTAAACATTCTACAAACTTTGTCAACCCTGGGAATGGAGCTCATACACAGAAGATAGAATCATTATGGTTTCAGGCAAAACAACGCAATAAAAAGGAATGTGGAACAGCTAGAAATTAACTTGGTAGCTATTTGTTTGAATTCATGTGGAGGAAACAAAACAAAGATGAAGATTTACGTTAACAAATTCTTTATGAAAAAATCATGATTTTTTTGATTTGTTTGATTTTTTTGATTTTTTTAGGCAAATTTTATTTTCTAAATTAATAATTATTACTAGTTATCACCTGATTAATGATAAGTATATTTCATCTATATAATAAGCAAATTCATCAATGTAGTTTCAAATCATTTTCAATAAAGAAATAAATAAAATTAAAATACTCAGATATTATATATATATATATATATATATATATATATATATATATATATATATATATATATATATATATATATATATATATATATATATATATATATATATATATTAGGTGTACCGAACTGAAATTTCAGTTCGCCGAACTGAATTAGTCAAATCATAAAATTCCGCCGGAATTCGCCGAACCGAATTCTAAGAACTTTCGTGTAATTCATAAAGAAATGCAAAAAGTATTTTATATAACTCTAACATAAAATCTTTACGCTTAGTACAACGCCACTTCAAGGAACATATGGAAAATCATCATCGAAAGGAATATCTGGAAGTTCAAAAATTTTAATAGTAAGGGAGTCTTGTATTTTCTAGAACAGGGGAAACCACAAAAGAGCAATAGATCCAAGCCGTGAGATAAGTGAGTTTTGAGGAGAGTTTCTCCCCAAAAAAGATTTGGCATATCAATGACCCAAAATCACAGAAAATACTGAATGAGTAATGAGTAATCAGCTATTCACAATCACTGAAGAGCAGGGATTCATAGAACTTATTGCCCATCTTCAACCAAAATATCTTATTCCTAGTAGAAAATATTTTGTAGAGATGTTACCAACTTCTACAGGAAATTATGATCAGCAGTATTCGAGAAGTTCTCTAAGGCTGATCAGATATCATTTACTACAGATATATAGAGAGATAAATAATTCAAACGAGTCATTTATTTCTTTAACTGCACTCTGGCTTACCAGCGAGTTTGAAAAAATGGACTGTGTACTCCATTGAAAGTATTTCCTAGGTTCTCATTCTGGAATTAAAATCACTATGAGTTTTGAAATTATGATGAATAATTGGGAAATTCCTCCTAACAAAATCCATTTGATCCTTCGAGATGTAGCATATAACATGAAGCTTGGAACTAATTTTGCAGGATACACAAGTTTTTCTTGTTTTATTCATAAACTTCAATTTGTTATTAAAGATGCCTTATTTTTTCAAAGAACAGTGTGATTTAATAAAGAAATGTAGGAATATTTGTACACATTTCAATCATTTAAGCTGTAATGAACTTAAAAGAATACAAAGAGACTTGGATCCACATCTTGCAAGCCCACTTATGCCAATTTAAGATGTTAATACAAGGTGGAATAGCACATATTTGATTCTAGAAAGAATTGAATGTTTGAAAAGACCTCTGCAAGTTTATATTATAGAACAATCAATCATTTAAGCTTTGACTGCTAATAAATGGCAAATACTTGAAAAAATTTTAAGAGTTTTGCAACCATTTCTCATGGTTACGGAAACTATAAGGCAAAATCAATTATATCATCAATTATTCTACATATTTGAGCTCTCCAGCATATCTCTCAAACTCTGAGGATGACAGCAGAGTTCAGACTTTAAAAGATGAGCTGAAGAAGGCATTAGAGTTTAGATTTATGAATAAAAAGGAAGAGAAAGGATCAATAGACATATATCAAAACAAGATAATTGTTTTAAGTATTGTAGTAGACCCAAGATACAAACTGACTTTATTTTCTAATGAAATAAGAGAATTGAGTAGAAAATGGATGCTTGAAGAAATATGGAAAAAATAAAAGGTAGAAAGTGATAATAATAGTAGCAGTACAGAAGAAGGTTTAGGGCGATGAGTCATCCATCCATTTTTAGAACTAGCATTATCTACAATGAACTTAGATTTGCCAAGTACCTTAAAATATTAGGAGCATTAAGAAAAGAAATTACTGCAGTTACTTAGTTTTTATAAGTTTGAAGAAAGTGAAGTGGCAAAGGAGTCATTAGTGTAAAAAGGAAAAGAAGAAAAATCAGTGGCTCTTCAAAGGTGAAATTCTTAAAGAAATTAAAATTTACCACAGAAATCAATTTCTAATCTCTTTCTGGAAAAGAAGAATTACTTAATTGGGGAAAGTGACCAAAGCTAAATTTCCAAACATAGCAGTACTAGCCCAAAAATTACTCTCCTTTCCAGTCTCCCCCATATATTCAGAGAAATTATTTTCATTTTCAGAAGCAGGAAAAATATTTGAGGAAAACGTTTAAATATATTGCCCAATACTGGTGAACAGTTTTACTGTAGATATGTAATCCACTGTATGAATGCTACACAAGGCTACTATTATTTTTTGTTAAAAGATGGCCTATGGGTTATGTAAAATAAATCCCTTCCATCAAATTTTTTCTCAGAAGTAGATTAGTAATTCCGGTTCCGGCCGGAATTTTTCAAAATTCCGGCCAACCGAAATGACACCAGCCGAACCGGAATACACGCAAATACATCTAATATATATATATATATATATATATATATATATATATATATATATATATATATATATATATATATATATATATATATAATTTAAATAACTTATTTAAACAAATAATAATTATATTACTAAACTTATTTTTAATTAGGTAATAATTAGGATTATTTACTAATTTTATCAAAATAATAATAAAAAGGCAATTTGTGCCTAAAAAAATCAAAGAAATCAAAAAATCAAAAAAATCATTGATTTTTTTATTTTTTTTTTATTTTTTAGGCTAATTTTTTTTTCTAAATTAATAATTATTCCTAGTTATCACCTGATTAATGATAAGTATATTTCATCTATATAATAAGTAAATTCATCAATGTAGTTTCAAATTATTTTCAATAAAGAAATAAATAAAATTAGATTACTCAGATATTATATAGTGTATATATATAATTTAAATAACTTAATTAAACTAAATAATAATTATACTTACTAAACTTATTAATAATTTTAAAAACGTATGGAGAAATAATACCACAGTATGGTTTCAGGCGAAACAACGCAATAAAAAGGAATGTGGAACTTCTTAAAAAAATTCACCAAATACCCATCCTGGTTTGAATTCATGTGGAGGAAACAAAATAAAGATAAAGATTTATTTGAACAGATTCTGTGTGATATTGTTAAATTTCAGCCACCAAAATAAATATATATGAGACTTTATTTTAATCTTATGTTATTATTTAATAAATGTAATTGAAATATACTTTTATTTATTAAAATAAAATTTTAAAAATAGATATTTAAAAAAAATAAAAAATATAGTAAAGTTACTTCACATTTATCAAAAATTATAAAAACATCCACAATGTTTAAATTTTATAAATAAAAATATCGATATTATTATCGATTAAAATATCGAAGGGGGGGTTATGTAATTTGACAAGGGCATTTATCAGATATATATATATATATATATATATATATATATATATATATATATATATATATATATATATATATATATATATATATATATATATATATATATATATATATATATATAACTGTATATATATATATATATATATATATATATATATATATATATATATATATATATATACCGGTATATAGGTATATATATATATATATATATATATATATATATATATATATATATATATATATATATATATATATATATATATATATATATATATATATATATATATATATTTATATATACACACATATATACTTATATTATTAGTTATTATATATATATATATATATATATATATATATATATATATATATATATATATATATATATATATATATATATATATATATATATATATATATATATATATATATATATATATATATATATATATAAGGTATATATATATATATATATATATATATATATATATATATATATATATATAATATATATATATATATATATATATATATATATATATATATATATATATATTATATATATATACCTATATATATATATATATATATATATATATATATATGGAGGGAAGACTTGCCCGAAGTCACAGTGCAAGATTTTCATTTAACAGGGCAAAGTTTTTCAAGATTCTCTCTTCTCTCCCACCCCACAAGAAATTGTGCGGTTTCCACAGCAACATTTGTGCCCCTGCCCCTGTTTCCAGAAGAATCCTCTGAGATCATCTCAGGACTCTTTACCACTCAACTACTTTATTTCTTCTTTTTTCTTACTCTGAGTAATTCTTCCTGGCATATGCCTCAGCTTTCCTTCTAAAAGCCGGGGACATAGAAACAAATCCTGGATATGGAATTTGTCTGTGCCCATTTTATTATTTTATTGGGTATTCACTCTCATTACTACAGGTTTCATTTTCATCATCACTTTCAAATATTCCTGCCAAATCATCATCTTCATAATTAAAGCTTGGTATAATTCCTCTCTTATACAAAATTTTATTGACAGCTTTCCTTTTAACCTGTTCATCCTCATCAGCCAACATTTCAATTAAAATATTTTCCCCATGAGCAAAGTAACTGTTGTTTTCTAAAGTTAGAGAAATTTCTGGAAATTTATTGATTTTTTGAATCAAGTAAAATAAGTTTTTTGCTCCATCAGTAAAGTTTTTATTAATTTTTATATGAAACCAGCTAGGAAAGTAAACAGTTACTATGAATTCTGCAATAAGTTTTAAAATCTTGGTGGCTTTTAAAACTGAGACATAGAAACGGAGAATTCTACAAGCCAGTGTAAGCCAACAGGAATGATTTAATGGGCCAACTTCTAGCAATGCTAGATCATCATCTACATCACCAGTAATCACACCCCAGCAAATGCGATATGCATAGTATTGATCGGTAGACAAGTTATCTACAGTTTGATTGTCCAACATGACAAATCCAGCATATGGTATGGGCTTAAACTTAACAACTTCCCACTCAGATACATTTCCATTCAATTTCGAGCCTATGGGTCCAGCAAATTTATCAGACCCTTTCGTTGTACCATCTAGTTTCATGAAAACGTGTCTTAATGGGAGCTCTTGAGATGCCAAATTCAAATATCCCATTACAATGGTTCACCAAGAAACAATTCTAAGTATCTAATTGAGCCATGTAAATGACCTGTATTCACATTTGTTCGGTCTGCCTTTACCAAAACCAATTTTTTTTTCTAGCTCTGTGCCTTTAACCTGCATGAAAATTCCATGAGCTATGTCAATTCCTTTACTGCTCTTTGGCGTGAAGTGATTGAGGTAAAAGCCATCTGAAATAAATTTGAGAAATGGTGATCAACAAATTACTAAAGTAACATTTTTGCTATTAACATTTAATAATTTATATCAATATACTTTCATATGTAACATACATACTTAAAACCCAAAATCAATGGTCTAAACTTAAAACCCACTCACAAAACAAAAATCATAGCAATAGATGTTAGCAAAGCCTTTGATGCAGTACCCAAATACAACTTAATCCGTAAAATAACAAAATCAAATATCTCCACAAACCTAAAGAAATGGATTCCTAACTTCCTATCAGGAAGAACAGCAAACAACACAAAATCCTGAACATTATATTTCAATAATGGAGTACCCCAAGGTAAAACCTATTATTCAACCTATTCACAGCCGACCTCCCACAATCATAAACAGACCACATAAACATAGCTTATGAGGATGACATTGCCATAGGCACTACACATCAGAATCTAAACACTGCTACAAACCTGACACAACAATACATCAGTCAACTCCAAACATGGCTAACAGACAACAGAATGTCCACTTCACCTAACAAATCATCAATCATTTTAATCACCACTGACTGCCAACTCAGCACCATAAAACCCCAAAGCTACTCAAATAACATTGCCATACCCTTCAACAAAATTCCCAAAATCCTTGGAATAGCTCTTTACACTCATCTCACTTTTTTTTTTTATGAAAATAAAATTTGAAAGTTCTTAAAATCTAAATATAAAATTCCTTTTCCTTTGGTCATCAGTGATTTACAAATAAATGTGCGATGACGGTGATGCCACCTATGTAAGAAAGTCTACTTGCGGTCTTTTTACTGGTTCTACTTTGGACAGTCTATTTTTAGTCTTCAAACTAGATTGCTTCCCTTAATTGATTGGAACACACTTTTATTTAATTATGTAACAGTAATGCAGATAATATCCCACTTTGACTATGCCAGAGTTTGTCATTTTGCAAGTCTCAGACTGACATTAGTGCTCCTCAGTTTCCATCTCTTCAGCCATAGTATGTTTAAAATTGATAGAAAATGTTTGTCTGAAATATTAATACCATTTGTAAATTGTAAATTAACTGTTAAACAGATCTTATAACATGCAATATATAAATGCCATTCAAATGATGAATCTAGACTGCTTTAAATTATTATATTAGTACAATATTTTCAAACTTGTTTTCCTAGTGTATTTTATTATAGAGTAACTTCAGCAACTTTTTAACTTTTGAATTTATCTGTAATGTTGTAGAGAAAAACATTGCCATTATTTTACTTTTATTATATTACTAAAAGTAACATTGCCTATAAAAATGGAAATATAAATTTACCGAATATCTAAATCTAATAAGTGAATATTAACAGAAAATTCTTCGTAAAGGAAGAAGAGGTTCATTATGTACGAGATTTCAACCCACATCTCTCGATGGTACATCACTTATTTTAGTTCAATCCTATTCCAGTAAGCTTATATAAACCCTTTGATCATTTTCAGTTCTTTCCTGACAGTGGAACAAACTTTGCTTCACCATATAGCATTAATATTGAAACAATATTTGTGAAGTCTGAGTTGAGAGAAATAAAGGAGGAATCCATGTTAGACGAAGAGAAAGTCAACAATGATGTCATAAAACCTGAAATGATTGAGAAGAAGTCGAGCCCTGAACAAGTAAAGGTATTTTAATTCATTTCTCTTACCACTTTTTTACTCAAATTAGGAAAAAATGATTAAGAGTGTGGAATCATTACTTTTCTTTATTATTATTATTATTATTATTATTATTATTATTATTATTATTATTATATTATTTTTATTATTATTGTTGCACAAGTTTTCCTTACATTCTAACTCTTTAAATCGCAAGTACTAAATTTCGATTGCCATCAAATAAATGAATGATCAAATGATCGGTTAGCTATCCTTGTGTTCAACAAAAATCTTGATAGTAGTACAAGCCATTACTAATATCCTTAAAAAATATCTTTAGCTATATATTTTTATTTATATAGCTATCCATAATATTGATATTTGTCTGAGAAAAGGACCTATTCTCCATTTATTCAAAGTTTACTGAAACCTGAAAAAATTGCTCTTTTCAGATACTGTAGCATTTGGTCAGTCAAAATTCCCATGACAAGCGAATTTTTGGTGGTAACTGCTTGAACTGGACCAATTTACATGGGACTTTTACTAATATCTTTGTCATAATGTTATTTATTTCCCCTACAAGGAAAATTTCATGGTTTTGTGTGGCGAATCTGAAAAGAGTTTGACAGGATTGGTAGAGGGGTTTGGAAAGGTGTGTAAAAGAAGTGGTTTGAAAGTATATGTGGATAAGAGTAAAGTTATAATAGTATGTGAGGGGAGTCCGCAGTGGGAAGTTATGTTAGATGGTGAGCAGCCAAAACAAGTGTCTGAGTTTAAATATTTCGGATATATGTTGAATAAAAAGGGAACGGATAATGCAGAATGTAGTAGGAAGTTAATAGTTAGAAGGTGGCTGGTGCAATTAAATCCTTGGTGGATGTAAAGGACTTAAGTCTTGCGTGCGCTAAGGTTTTGCATGATGGTATGTATTAACCTGTGTTAATGTATATTAGTGAAACTATGGTCTGTAATAAAAGGTATAATCTAAGGTACAAAGTGTTCAGATGGACAATCTTAGGGGGCGTGTTAGGTGTGAGAGGAATTGCTAAAATGAGGAATGAATGTATTGAGGGGTTGTATGGTGTGGAGAAAGGTTTAAATGAGAGAATAAACAACAGCACATTAAGATAGTTTGGTTATATGGAAATGATGGATGATAGTCAATTGGTTAAGCGGATGTATAGTGGTGAATGTGCTGAAAATCAACCGGCTGGGAGACCAAAGAAAAAGTGGATTGAGTCAGTAAAGGAATGTGAGTTTAACAGAGGCGAGAAGAAAGGTGCATAATAGGAGTGAATGGCGGGTTTTTGTGAGGGGTCATGGTTGTGGGCCTGGCCCAGGGATGTACTCCCACATTGACGAGATACCACAGTGAGGGTTTGTCGTAGTCTCATAAAGCCCTAGGGTGGATTTTTCTGACTGTCACGAGTTCTCATTTGGGGATATAAAGGGGACGGTAAAGGGGGTGCTTTCTTCTCGACTTGCGTCATGTTGTTCTACTACTTAACTCTTTCCACCAGTATATGCGACGCAACTCACCCCCAATCTTGGGAAAGATAATATATATATATATATATATATATATATATATAATATATATAATATATATAATTATATATATATATATATATATATATATATTATATATATATTATATATATATGTCTATATATATATATATATATATATATATATATATATATATATATATATATATATATATAAATATAATATATATATTATAATATATATATATATATATATATATATATATATTATATATATATACTTATTATATATACGGTACTATATATATATATATATAATATATATATATATATTATATATATATTATATATATATAGCTATAATATATATATATATATTATATATATATATATATATATATATATAATATATATATATACGTATATATATAATGATTATATATAATATTATATAATATATATATATATATATATATATATATATATATATAGATATATATATATATATATATTATAATATGGTAGGCGCGGGCTGGTGTGGAAGAGAATGAGAGAGTGAGCAGAAGGAGTTGCAAATATTTGTGAGTGACCTGTGGTACAAAGTTATGGTAGACTTTGATTGTGTGTGTCCTAGATTCTAATTTGGTTAAATTTAAGTTTGAAAGGTCAAAGGTATGTGTGGTTGTGGACGTAATGATCCATTCTGAGGGAAACGTGAAAGGGTACGATTTTTTGGGGATAATTTGAATGGTTTTGGATTGGGGTGGTAGGAGCTTCAGATTGATAGTGTTGCGGGACCTGAATGGTTGGATAGGTGATCAAAAAAAGGGATGGTATAACAGGTGTTTTGGGTGGCGGGAGAAAATGAGGATGGTGTTAGGAAGGTGATTGATTTCTGTAAGAGAGAGGTATGTGTGTTAAGTAATACTTTCTTTTAAACACAAGGAGTATCCATAAGTATACTAGAGTTGGGGTGTGTAGGTAGAGAGGTATCGAAGTGAAAAGTATGATGATTTTGTGTTGGTGGAAGAAGGACATGTTGAAGTATGTGTTGGATGTTTAAATCAGTTAGGGGTTAGGAATGCGGATATCGGATCATTAATGTTGTTCTATTGTAAAAAATTAAGTTAGTGTGGGGCTTGGATGAGAGGAAGGTGATACGAAAGGAAGTGGTAAAAATTAAGAGTGAGAAGTTAAGTGGACAAGGTAATAACGATAAGTATGTAAGAGCGCTCGCTAGTTAAACGGTTGAATGTGAACAAGTTGATACTGGAGCAAATCTGGGGGCAAATGAAGGAAGCAATTAGTTAGTAGTGCAAGGAAGTGTGTGGATGTGCTAAAGTAGGAGTAAGAATGTTACCAGCGAATGGTGGAATGAAGAGGTGATGAAAGCGGTTTAAAGGTAAAAAGAAGCGTTGTTGAATGTACTAAAAAGCAAATGATGAAGTTTGCAAAGAAGATGCTTGGAATTTATAAGGAGGAAAAAACAGAAATACTAAAAGGTGCTATACGTAGGAGAAACAAGAGGTAAATGAACAGATTGGGAAGGAGGATTAATGAGGACATACAAGGAAATAGGAAGCTCTTCTGGAAGAAGCGCGAAAGGTTAAGGAATGAGAAAGGGGAATCTTGCTTAGAATAATGAATGGGATGGTGCTTTTGTAACTGACAGATGAAATGGATGTGAGGGAGTGTGGAAAGAACACCTTGAGAAAATCAGCACAATATTAACAGTAAATGATGAGGTTAGTGTGAAATGTGTGCGGTTTGATGGTGCAGAAGGTAATAGGTATTTTGGGATGAAGTAATTAGTAAGGAGGAGGTAATGGATAGGGTGAGAAAGTTGAAGATTAGGATAAATCTGCAGGTATAGATGGAAATACTAGTGAATTGATCAAGAGCGGAGGCGAGATGGTGATTGATATGATTTTGAAAGTTGTGTAATAAAGCGTTTATACAGGGTATAGTTCCAAGGGATTGGAGGAGAGCGTAATAGTACCCTTGTTATAAGGGTAGGGAGAAGGGGAACGTAGAAATTATAGTGTAATAAGTTTATTGAGTGTTGTAGGGAGGTATATGCTGGTATTTTGGTCGAAAGATGTGCGTCGAGTGACTGAGGGACTGCATTTGTGAAGAACAAGGTGCGTTTAGAGGTGGAGGATGTGTGATCAAATCTTTACATTGAACAAATGATTGAGAAAATGAGGGAAGAAAGAATAAATTAGTATTTAGGTTTTATGGATTTGCAACAGGCGTCTGATAGAGTTAATAGGTGAAGGTTATGGCAGGTGATTAGTGATATATGGTGTTTGGTGGTAGGCTCTGAATGGAATCAAAAAGTATGTATGACGATAGTGAAGCGTTGTAAAGATTAAATGGTGTCAATGGTGATTGGTTAGGATTAATAGCGGAGTAAGACAGGGTTGTGCTATGTCTCCTTGGTTATTCAATTTGTATATGGATGGGGTTATGAAAGAATTTGAGGTGGGATGGCAGGAAATGGTGTTAGAATGTGGAGAATGGAGTTTTAGTGGAAGGGTGCCCTACCTATTATATGCGGATGATTTGGTTCGTGTGCGGAATCTGAAGAAGAGTTTGAGAGGTTGATAGAGAGATTTGGCAGGTGTGTGAAAGGAGGGGCTTGAAAGTAAACGTGGCATAAGAGTAAGGTTATGGTGTGAGTGAGGGACAGTCCTCAGTGTGTGAAGTTATGTTAGATGGTGAGCAGCTAGAACAAGTGTCTGCGTTTTAAATATTTAGTGTATATGTTGATGAGAAGGGAACGGACGATGCAGAGTTGTAGTAGGAAAGTTGTGAATGCAGGAGGTGGCTGGTTGCAATTAAAATCGTTGGTGCAATGCAAAGGACTAAGTCTGAGTTGCTTAGGGGTCTTACATGGGGGTATGTTGTTACCTGTTTATTTGTATGGTAGTGAGACTATGGTCTGGAATAAGAGTATAGATCTAAAGTTCAATGTGTTCAGAGTGGACAATCTTAGGGGTGTGCTAGGTGTGAGAAGAATTTGATAAAGGGAGGAATTGAAGTATATAGAGAGGTTGTGCTGGTGTGAAGAAAGGGCGTATGAGAGAATAAATGAAGTATGTTGAGATGGTTTGGGTGTCATGTGGAAAAGGATGAATGATAGTCGGTTGGTTTAAGCGGATGTATAGTGGTGAGTGTGTTTGTGGAACCGACGGCTGGGAGACCGAAGAGAAAGTGGATTGAGTCGGTTAACGAATGTCCTGAAGGCAAGAAATGTGAGTTTGGGCAGAGGCCGAGAATAAAGGTGCATATAGGAGAGAATGGCGGGGTTTGTTATGGGCATGGTTGTGGCCCACCTGGGCCAGGGGAAGAACCCTACATTGACGATTTACCATAGTGAGGTCCGTCGCGGTGCCCCATGATGCTCTAGGGTGGATTCTCTCCGTGACGAGCTCTCACTAATTATGGTACAGAGGGGGCGGTAAAGGCTGGGGGCTTTCTTTTCGACGTTTGTTCATGGTCTCCTACTGCTTTTCTTTTCCGATGCTTTACAGCACCTTACCCCCAATCTTGGGCAAAGAGGAAGGTGAGAAAGAAGAAAGAATATATATATATACGTATATATATATATATATATATATATATATATATATATATAATATATATATAATATATATAATATATATATATATATATATATTTTATATATATATATATATATATATATATATATATATATATATAATATATATCATCCTTTTTTTTCCAAGACTGGGGGTAAGGTGCGTGACATGCATCAGAAAAGAGAAGTAGTAGAAGAATATGACACAAGTCGAAAAGAAAGCCCAGCCTTACCACCCCCTCTATACCTATTGGTGAGAACTCGTCGCGGTCAGAAAATCCACCCTAGAGCTTCACGGGACAGCGACGGACCCTCACTATGGCATATCGTTAAGTGTAGGGTTCATCCCCTGGCCCTGGTGGGCCACAACCATGCCCCCTCACAAAACTCCGCCATTCACTCCTATTATGCACCTTTATTCTCGCCTCTGCCAAACTCACATTTCTCTCCTCCAGACATTCCTTTACAGACTCGATCCACTTTTTCTTCGGTCTCCCAGCCATTGATTTCCAGCACACACACCACTTTTCATTCTCTTAACCAACCGACTATCATCCATCCTTTCCTCATGATCAAATCACCTCAATGTACTTTCATTTATTCTGTCATTTACCCCTTTCTCCACACAACACAACTCTCTATATGTTCATTCCTCATTTTATCAATTCTTCTCACCTAACACGACCCTAAGATTGTCCATCTGAACACATTGAACTTTAGATTTATACCTCTTATTCCAGACCATAGTCTCACTACTATACATTAACACAGGTAACAACATACCCTCATGTAAGATCCTATGGCACTCAAGACTTTTCCCATTTACATCACCAATGATTTAATTGGACCAGCCACCTTCCTGCCATTCACTACTTTCCTACTACACTCTGCATCATCCATTCCATTTTCATCATACATTATACCATAATTATTTAAACTCAGACACTTGTTCCAGCTGCTCACCATCTAACATAACTGCCCACCAAAGGGCTGGGGGGACCTGTCTTCACTAACAACCATAACTTTATTATTATCTACGATTACATTCAAACCCTTCCTTTTACACAACTTGCCAAATCTCTCTATCAATCCTCTCAAACTCTCTTCAGATTCGCCACACAAAACCAAATCATCCGCATATAATAAGTAGAGCACCCTCCACTCTCTTCCATTCTCCATCATTCTAACACCATTCCTTGCCACCCTCACCTCTAATTCTTTCATAACCACATCCATATACATATTGAATAACTAAGGATACATAACACATCCCTGTCTCACTCTGCTATTAATATTGAACCAATCATATTCGACTCCATTTATTCTTACACACGCTTCACTATCGTCATACATACTTTTGATTCCATTCAAAAGCTTCCCACCAACACCATATATCACTAACACCTGCCATAGGGCTTCCCTATTAATCCTACCATACTCCTGTTGCAAATCCATAAAACCTAAATACAATTTTTTCTTCTTCTCCCTCATTTTCTCAATTATTTGTTTCAATATAAAGATTTGATCCTCACATCTTCTACCATTTCTAAACGCACCTTGTTCTTCACCAATCAGTCCTTCAGTCACTTGACAAACTCTTTCGACAAAAATACCAGCATATATCCTCTACAACACTCAATAAACTAATTCCTACAATTATCCTTATCACCCTTACCCTTATATAAGGGTACTATTACTACATTCCTCTAATCCCTCGGAACTATATCCTCCATAAACGCTTTGTTACACAACCTTCCAATCCAATTAATCATCATCTCGCCTCCGTTCTTGATCATTTCACCAGTAATTTCAACTATACCTGCAGATTTACAATTCTTCAACTTTCTCACTATATTCATTACCTCCTCCTTACTAATGACTCATCCCCAAAATACCTATTCCTTCTTGCACCATCAAACCCACACACACATTCACTATCACCTCTTTATTACTTCCAATGTTATGCAGATTTTCGAAGTGTTTCCTCCGCATTCCCCTCACATCCGTTTCATCAGTTATGAAAACAATCCCTCTTCATTATCCAAAGCAGATTCCCCTTATTACCATTCTTATCTTTTCACGCTTCCTTCCAGAAGAACTTCCTATTCCCTTGTAAGTCCCTATTCATCCTCCTTCCAAACTGTTCATTTACCTCTTTTTTTCCTACTACGTATGCATTTTTTAGTATTCCTTTTTTCCTCCTTATATAATTCCAAACATCTTTCTTTTGAAACCTCATCATTGGCTTTCAGTACATTCAACCACGCTTTTTTTAACTTTTAACTGCTTGCATCAAATCTTCATTCCACCACTCGCTATTAACATTCTTACTCCCTACTTTAGCACTTCCACACACTTCTTTTGCACTGGTAACAACCGCTTCCTTCATTTGCTTCCAGATTTGTTAAGTTTCAACTTGTTCACATTCAACTGATTTACTTGCAAGCGCTCTTAAATACTTACCCTTATTATTTTGTTCTTTTAACTTCTCACTCTTAATTCTACCCATTTCCTTCCTTATCACCTTCCTCTCCATCCAAGCCCCCACAAACTTAATTTTACATAAAACATCATAATGATCATAATGGTGGGGCTTGACATATCCAAAGCATTTGACCGAGTATGGCACGCGTCACTGCTCTCCAAGCTCCCCTCCTTTGGGTTTCTCCTTTCTCTTTGCTTACTTATGTCTAGCTTTCTTTCAAATCGCTCAATATCGGCTGTTGTTGATGGGGCGACTTCTTCTTTTCTGTCAATAGTGGTTTTCCTCAGGGTTCTGTCTTATCTCCTACTTTATTTCTACTTTTCATTAATGATTTTCTCACCTGCACCTCTAACTCTATCCACTCGTATTCCGATGACTCGATCCTTCATTCTTTAACTCATCAATTCTACTCCCTCTTTTACTTCTAGAATTGCCTCTCGTCTTAATCTTTCCGATTTTATTCTCGCTGATGGATAGAAATAACTTTGTGAAATTCAATTCTTTAAAAAACCCAACTTCTACAAATCTCCTCTCCCCAAAATAACACCTAACTTTCTAATCTCTTTCGACGTTCTGTCTTCTCTCCTGTTGACAATATTAAAACATCCTTGACCTTAACATGAACAAAAAATGTCTTGGAAACCTTCATTCACAATGGTTGCTAGGGCGGCCTCTGAAGTTCTGTTTAGACTGCGAACTTTCCTCCTTTTCTCAGTTGCTTCAGCTGTAACAAGGGTCTCATCCGCCATGTATGTACTTCTCTCATATCTGGGGGAGGGGGGCGGCTCTGGTTTCACCCGGCTTTTGGACAGGGTCGAGTCAACGGCAAAAAGGGTTATAAACTGTTCTCTGACTTATCCAGTTCACTTGACCCCTCTATCTTTGCGAGGCGACGTGATGTTGGTGCTTCATCTCTATCCTATAGGTACCACAGCGGAAGGTGCTCTCGAGGAAACTTAACACTCGCGTACCACCACCTTACACGCCCTCGTAGCACAAAGGGGTGCTGTGTCGGCGCCGAGTTTTGTGTGGACATTGGTAACTCCAGGCTAGTTTGTTGTGGTGCTCCTTCTTTACCACCACCTCTGTTCTGTTGGAATTCTCTTCCTCTTCTGTGTATTCCTACTGAATTTAATCTCCTCCACTTTAAAGCCTGCGTCCTGTGTTCATATGCGTAATTTTGCGCTAGAGGGTGAACTTTTAAGAGTACTGCAACACCCCCTCCTGAATAGGGCTCTGCCCTGTGAGTGGTGGTTGGAATCTGTAAAAAAAAATCTTGAATGGGCAGATATGTGGCAAATGAACTGAATCTCCTACTCCCCCCATCAAAACATCATTCAGATTATCCATAAAAATCGTA
>JABUQX010031522.1:42500-47500 GCA_015478945.1 Trachelipus rathkii | reverse complement strand
ATAACATGCCTTCCCACATCATACAAAGTATTAACAGGAGTTCTGACCCAAAGGTTATACAAACATGTAGAAAGGAACAACATCATTAGTGAAGAGCAAAAGGGATGTAGTAGACATACCTATGGTACAAAAGAACAACTACTGATAAATAAAATGATAATTGAAAATAGCTGGAAAGGGCAAAAAAATCTATGCATGACGTGGATAGATTACAGGAAAGCTTATGATAGTGTACCCCATTCGTGGCTGAAGGAAATAATGAGCATCTACAAAGTAGATGGGAAAATAAAAAGATTCATGGAAAGGGTAATGGAAATGTGGAAAATTAATTTAAAGCTACCACACGAGAAAGGAATTATGAAAATAAAAAATATAAAAGTGAAAAGAGGGATTTTTCAAGGGGACTCCATGTCCCCCCTTTTATTTGTATTAGCCCTCAACCCCTTAAGTAACCTGATCAACAACTTAGAGAACGGGTACAGAATAAATAAAAGAACAGAGAAGAAAGAAAAGAGAATCTCTCATCTCTTCTACATGGACGATATAAAGCTGTATGCGCCGAGTAGAGGAGAGGCTGAGAGACAGATAAAGGTGGTCAGTGATTTTTCATCGGATATTAGAATGGATTTTGGATTAGAAAAGTGTGCGTTCATAGTTATGAACAAAGGTAGAAAGGTACACGCTGAAAACATCATGGTAAATAACATGGAAATCAAAGAACTGGAACAAGAAGGAACGTACAAATACCTTGGAGTAGAGGAGTCGGACAAGATTGAAAACAAAATTATGAAAGAGAGAATTAAAAAGGAGTACATCTCGAGAGTGAAGAAAATATTAAAAACCGAATTGAAACCAAAAAACAAAATAGAAGCAATTAAGGTACTGGCAATGCCAGTAATGAGGTATAGCTTTGGAATTGTGGACTGGTACTAGGGACCGACCGGGGCGGGAATTTTGCCGGGGCCGGGGCCGGGGCTGCTCTAATTTAGCCGGGGCCGGGGCCGGGGCCGGGGCCGGGGCCGGGGTTAGCTAAAATTAGAAATGTAAGTCAAAAACAATGAAAGTCTTAAAACTTGGGATTAAAATTAAATATAATTTCAGTTAATTAATAATTTAAATTATAAAAAAGGAATACATTTAATTAATTCAAATAAATAAATATTTTCGAAAGAAATTTTTAGAAAATAATTGATTTTCTAGAAGAATAAGTTGTATTATATATTAATACTAGTAATATATATATATATATATATATATATATATATATATATATAATATATATATATATATATATATATATATATATATATATATATATATATATATATATAATATAATAAATACTTTTGTCGTAGTTATATATTTTTTTTAGAGAGAAAGTCCTTGGATTCTTTTTTAGAGTTATTATGCTTACTGTCACTTTTCATTTTATTACTAAATGTACACAAATTTAAAACATTGTTAAAGACACTTTTTTTTTAATGAAATAAATTTTAAAAAAGGAAAGCTAATTTTCTTCCCGACACGCGAGACCTCTCCAGGCTAAGGGGGATTTCTTTTTTGGTCTTCATCAGTTCAAGTGTTTTTCAGTTGGTCTGCTATTTTCTTCATGGTGTTGTTGAAATATTTTGATGTTTCAGATATTCATTTTGTATAAAATCTATCTTAACTTCACCGGGATGCTTATTGTAGTTGTTACTATTATAAATGCAAAAGGATTCCATGATTTTGCGATGGTTTGTGTGATTGATATTTCTGATCATCTTTATATTGTTGATATTGATAGAGTGGCCTGTGTTACGCCTATGACTTTTTAAAGCTGAATTTATGCTGTCCTTGTGCAGGTCATCTGTATGTTGATTTTTTCTTCTTTGCAAATCTATGGTTTCACCTATATATGTTTTATTGCAAGTATTGCAGGGGATGTGATATATACAGCTTTGGGGGAGATTTTCTTTTCGTTTTGGGGGTTTGAGAATGTTTTTTAAGGTGATGTTATTTGATGGAATGAGGGTAATATTTTTTGGTAATATTTGTTTTAACGAATATAATGGTAATTGAGGAATTGGTAAAAAGGAGGTGTTGCTATTTTTCGGGGGAAAGGTGCTATAGTACCTCTTTTTTGCTTTGTTAAATGCTTTTGTGATGAAAAACTCAGTATAGTAAAGTGATTTGAAAGTATTGTGGATGTATTTAGTTTCTTGTGCTAGAAGAGGGGGAGAGCATGTACGAAAGGCACGGAGAAATAGAGATGACAGAACAGCTAATTTTGTGTTTGAGGAATGATTAGATAGCCAATGTAATAGTTTGGTGCGAATGTTTGTTTTATATATAGTAAATTGCAAGTGAATTTGTTATTCCATGTGCATTAAGGTACAGGAAGGGGAAGACTTGTTGGAAGATTCTATCGTTACTGAACTGAAGGCTAATAGTTATATAATTAGGACATCATTAGGGTGTGTTGTGATGGAGGGGAGACCAGAAAATGTCAATCTACATATCATAATCCATAAACTATTGTTTAATAAAGGTTGGGGTAAAATATGATAAAATTTTCTGTAGTCCAATATATACGTTACTGAGTATGGGAGACAGTGGGGATCCCATACTCAGGCCGAAAGTTTGTTTGTAATATTTGCCATTAAAATGAAAGAAGTTATGTTGTAATGAGAGATTGGCCTTCCCGTTTCATATATTAAAACAGCTCATTAATCTCTCATTACAACATAACTTCTTTCATTTTAATGGCAAATATTACAAACAAATTAAAATACATTACTATATAATATATATATATATATATTATATATTATATCATTATTTCCAAATTAAATAAATAATTTTGAAAAGAGATTTCGGAAAATATTTGATTTTCATGAAGATATTTACTTTAAATAAAGAAATACATTAATATTTTAACAATTATATTTATTTCCTTTTCCAAATTCGTGTGATATATCAAATTTCGAATATTTTTATGTTAAAAACTCGGAAAAATTATAATTTGGCCTCAATTTTAATTTGAAATCATAGTAAATACAAAAAAAAATTGATTATATTTAGGTATGTTTATATATTTTGCATCAATTTATAACAAAGGAGTAATGGAATTAAAATATATTTTTTTGTTTTGTTTGATTTAACCCTCTATTATTTAGTGTAAATTTACAGTTAACCCCGGTATAAAACCCCGGTTTTTCCTGATTTTTGGCCGGGGCCGGGGCCGGGGCCGGGGTCACTGAAAATGGCCGGGGTTGGCCGGGGCCGGGGCCCCGGTCGGTTCCTAACTGGTACCAGCATGAAATAAATACTCTAGACACAACAACAAGGAAACTCCTCCATGCACACAAAATAATCTACAAAAACCAGTGTACAGCCCGTATATACATCCCGAGAGATGAAGGAGGTATGGGAATGCCTCATATAGATAGAACCCACAAAAATGAAATAGTAGGATTAGCAGAATATATAGAAGGAAAAGGAACCAAATACATTGGATGGTTAAAAGAACATGAAGATTGCAAGGCTGGAACAACTTCAAAAACAAAAAAGGCAAATGATTACCTCCATGAATTTAACATCGATATAAGAACACAGAATGAATGGAATGAGAAAAACCACAAAGAAAGAACTAAAATCTTAAAGAAAACTTATAAAACAGAAAGTAAGAAAGCAGATGTTGTAGAATGGGAAGAACATAGGCATGCCCAACATTTTAAAAAAGAAGTACTAAACAAGGCCTTTATCAATAAAGAAAAATCTATAGAAACAATAGCAAGGGGATTTCTGAAAATAAATGACGAGAGAACTCTAATTACAGCTCAGGACTGGTGCCTAAGAACCAATTGGTTCAAAAAGCATATTGAAGGAGTTGATGGCTCTGATAAATGTAGGATGTGTGGAGTAGACGCGGAGACTGTGCCCCATATATTATCCGGATGTGACACTCTGCTACGTATGGGACTGTATACCGAAAGACACAATTCCATATGCAAACTAATTCACTATAGACTCTGTAAATTATACAATATTGATACCCCTAATAACCACTGGAATTATAAACCCCCTGCAATAGTTGATAATGACCATATCCAAATTCTTTATGATTTTGGAATACCCACAGACATATTTGTACCAAATAATAGACCGGATATTGTACTAGTTAATAAAACGACAAGAAAATGTCAATTGATAGAGGTTGGAGTCCCGTATGATGAGAGAGTGGCCCTCTACGAAAGAGAGAAGGAAATAAAATACCAAAGACTAAGATATACCATCAGAAGGATGTGGGAGATGGATGAGGTAGAGGTAGTTCCGGTGGTGGTGGGGTCCCTTGGAGCGGTAAAAACATCGATGGTGACTTACCTAGAAAAGATCCCTGCAAAGATTGGAACAGAGGAGATAGCTATGGAAGCGATTAAAGGAAGCCTTAGAATAATAAGGTTAGTCTTGGGGAGTTGAGTATGCGGTGCTATGCCTTGACACAATGTTTGGGGATGGTGTAACACGGAGAGTACCCTCAAAGAGGTGTTTATAAAATATATACTATATATATATATATATATATAATATATATATATTATTATATATAATAATATTATATATATATAAATCGTACTAGCCATGTTTAATTAGATTCGTAAAATATTGCTAAGGTAATAAAGTTTTGATTTTTTTTTTTAATAATCCACATTTAAATTATAGAAATTTATTCTATTACTTCCAGAAAAACACGCTCTGCAGTCAGGAAGGATGCCCAAAATTCGCATGTGCATTGTGTAAATTTGACTTCTACATTTACCATCCTTGCATGTGCTGCACAATTTGTTTGCCAGTGTAAGACATTTAAATTGAATTCAATTTTTATTTTTAACTACTACTATTACTTAAAATACCAAGGTTCTATATATATATATATATCTATATACTATATTATAAATATATTATATATATATATATATATATATATAATATAATATATATATATATATATATATAAT
>JABUQX010031522.1:30000-37500 GCA_015478945.1 Trachelipus rathkii | reverse complement strand
CTTTTTCCCGCTCTGAAGCCATATTGCCAACTTCCCAGTTTATCTTCAACTTTGATTCTCAGTCTCCTTTCCAATATTCTCTCGTATATTTTGCTTGCAACATTCAGTAAAGCTATCCCTCTGTAGTTGTTACAAATTCTTTTATCTCCTTTCTTATATATAGGGCAAATCACCGCTCTGCTCCATTCGTCAGGTATTCTCTCTTTGTCCCATATCTCATTCAGTAGTTCTAGTAGCCATACTTCCACTCCTTCTCCAGTCTTGTATAATTCAGCATTCAGTCCATCGGTTCCTGGGCTTTTTCCATTCCTTAGCGTTTTAATTGCCTCTCTTATTTCCTCCAGCAATATCCCTTCTGTCCTTTCTCCTTCCTCCACCACCTCCCGTTCCCTCTCCATCTGCACCTCCTCAACCTCAAATCTCAACAATTCCTCAAAGTATTCTCTCCATCTTTCCAACACCTCCTCCTCCCCTACCAACGTTTCTCCCTCCTTATTCATTATGACGTGCGTTTCTGGTTCTTTCGAGGTTCTCATACTTTTAGCCAATCCATAGATTAATTTTTTTGTTCCCATCATGTTCTCCTTCAGTTCCGACCCTATTTTTACCCATGATTGCTTCATACTCCTTCTTTTTATCCTTTCTGCAATGTTTCTGGCTTCAACATAATCCAATCTATTTTCTTCAGTTTTTACTTTCATCCATTTCCTGTATGCCCTATTCTTATCAGTTATGGCAGCCTTCACTTCATCGTTCCACCATGCTGTCTTTTTCCTCCTCCCTCTACTTATTCTCTTTTCTCCCAGAACCTCTTTTGCTGTTCCCATCATATTTTCCTTAAATTTATTCCATTTTTCATCTATTGTTTCTCTCATATTTCCTACTTGCATCTTTCTTCTTTTAAGGTCTCATCAAATTTCTCCTTCGTTGCCTGGTCCTTTAGTTCTTCTAGCAGATATCTCTTTTTAACTAATTTCCTCGGCTTATCTCTCTCTCTCCATCTCAGTATCCCAATTACCATCCTGTGGTCCGAATCCAAGGATACGTTCGGTAGGCTCTTCACGTCCATGAATATATTCTTTTTATTGGTCAAAACTAAATCTATCATTGTCTTTTCTACGTATCTTTCTAAATCCACACTCCATCTGTACCAGGTCCACTTTTTACTTTCTTCATGTTGGAAGTATGTGTTCATGAAAGTTAGTCCGTTTCTCACTGCAAAATCTATCATCAGTTCCCCCTCTTCATTCCTGTCTCCCACTCCGAAAGCCCCCATGACTCTCTCCTCTCCCTCTCTTCTAGTTCCAATATGTGCATTCAGGTCTCCAATTATGATCTTTGTCTCTCCTCCAATCCTATCGTACAGCAGTTGAAGTTCTTCTCTAAATCTCTCCTTTTCCTCCCTTGGTCTTCCCCTATGTGGGGCGTATGTTTGAATTATACTTAATCTCTCTCCTCTGACCTTCATCGTAATGGCCATTAATCTTTCATTTATCAGTATCGTTTCTGTTATATTCTTGTAGATATCCGGTTTCACTAAGATCGCCACACCGTGTCTTTTTTCTTCTTGCAATCCCTTATATATCAGTACATAGTCTTCATGTATTCTCCTAGTACCCTCTCCCTCGTATCTCGTTTCACACATTCCCATCACGTCCAATCTTCTCTCCTTCATTAAGTCTACAATCTCCTCCTCCTTACCTCTCAGCGTACTCACGTTAATTGTGCAAATCCTATAGTACAAATCCTTATTTCTTAGTCCAATTTCTCGCCGGTTCATCAACCTTGGATCAGTCCTGTTCCGAGGCATCACATTGGGTTCTTGAGCAAGTGGGATTTCGGGTAGCGGCTTGCTGGGCCTGTCCTACCCAAGCCAGAGCTCCCGTAGTCGAGTCCAGGGTACACGACGAGGACGTGGAGTTGGGCTTCTGTACCCCATATATATACAATATATATTTACTTATAATATATATAATATATATATTAATAATATATATAGATATAATATATATATATATATATATATATATATATATATATTATATATATATTAATGAATTAATACTTTTAATAATATCCTTAAAAATATTATTATTATTAATTATTATTATTATTATTATTATTATTATTATTATTATTATTATTATTATTATTATAGTATTTATTATTATTATTATTATTATTATTATTATTATTATTAATATTATTATTAATTTTTTATATTTATTAATTTATTATTATTATTATTATTATTATTATTATTATTATTATTATTATTATTATTATTATTATTATTATTATTATTATTATTATTATTATTATTATTATTATTATTATTATTTTATTATTATTATTATTATTATTATTATATATTATTATTATTATTATTATTATTATTATTATTATTATTATATATTATTATTATTATTATTCATTATATTAACAGAGGACCAGAGACAGATTAATAGAGGCTCATAAGACCCCCAATAAAATAAAGAAAAAATCAAAAAACCAAAAACAAGTAGAAATGCTACACGTGCAAAGCATTTTTACATCTAAATTTTGAAATTTAAACCATTATTTATGGGTAAAATGACCGTTTTTTTTTTTTTTTTTTTTTTTGAGATAATTGTCCTCATTTGTGGATAAATATATTTTTTCCACTTGAGGAAAAATGTCCTTTATTCAATTGATTTAAATGGAAATATTTAAGGGTAAATGTCTTACAATTTAATAATTTTTTTGATGCTTTCCTAATATATTTTCAATGAAATATTTAAGACCATCCTCGCAAGAGGTGTTTTTATAGCGGTCCAGTTTATTTATTAAAAATTATCATTTAATCAGCATTATCTTGGAATTTTCAAACTTAAAACTTTACTGCTTTTAAACTCTTTTTTCTCAGCATTTATACTGTGGGCTGTTAATTGTGGTTTTCCTCAGGGTTCTGTCTTATCTCCTCTTTATCCTTACTTTTCGATTAATGATCTTTCACTCTGCGCATTTAACTCTAATCCACTCGCTATTGCGATGACTCGACCCTCATTCTTCAACTCATTTCATTCTGCTCCTTCTTTACTTCTAGAATTGCCTCTTAAATCTTTCCGATTCTATTCTCGCTGATCGGATAGGATTTCCGGTTGGGTCGTCTCAACTTGTAAATTTAATTTCTTTAAATAACACAACTTCTACAAATTCTCAATCTGCTAAAACATTGCTTCCAACTTTCCGATCTCTTTCGACGGTTCTCTCGTCTCTCTGTTGACAATATAAACATCTTGCCTTAACATAAACAAAAAAATGTCTTGGAAACTCACATCACAACGGTTGCTAGAGCGGCCTCAAAGAAACTGGGGGCTGTTTAGACTGTGAGACTTTTTTCCTCTTCTCAGTTGCTTCAGCTATACCAGGGCCTCATCCGCCCTTGTATGAAGTACTGTCTCATATCTCGGGGGCTCTGGTTTCACCCGGCTTTTGGATAGGGTGGAGTCAAAGGCCAAAAGGCTTATAACTGTTTTCCGACTTGTTCCACTTCACTTGACCCTCTATCTTTGCGGCGCGATGTTGGTGCTACTCTTTCTATAGGTACCGCAGCGGCAGGTGCTCGAGGTGCTGTGTCTGCGCATAAGTTTTGTGTGGATATTGGCAACTCCACTAGTTCGCTGCGGTGTTTCCTTCTTTCCAGCCACTTCTTTGGAATTCTCTTCCATCTTCTGTGTTTCCTGCTGAATTTAATCTCCCGCACTTCAAAAGCCTGCGTCTGGGCCCATTGCGTAATTTGCGTTAGTTGTGTACTTCTGAGGCGTGCTACACCCCCTCCTTGAATAGGGCTTCGCCCGTGAGTGGTGGTGACAACTGTAAAAAAAAAAAAAAAAAAAATCGTAGAGCGACAGAGTGGCAAGGGCCCGGGTTCGATCTCCCGTCCTGATTCTAGGTAGTAATTACCTAGAGAAATTCCCCTCCCAGGATAGGGCTATGCCCGTGAGGTGCGAACTTTTTATAATAAAAAGAATAATAATAAAAAAAAACACGATTATAGACGTGGATTATAATTCCAAGATGGAGGGAACCAATGAAGAATGCTTTCCATAGAATAACTGCTTTCTGTTGATTGATTATTATGATGACAAGTACGCTTATTTTGTTTTTATTCCATGACATTAAGTCATAAACTTTATCCTCTCACTATCTGTTTCACTGAATGAATTAATTTATATACCACATCCTACTCTTTCTACACCTTAAAATTTTGATTCAAGCTCACCTATTTACAATCATGATGACGAACTATAATTATACTATGTATAATGTGTCCTCAAAGATTTTGAGGGGGAGGGGGCAGTATTCTAAATTCATTGCTTGGGAGTTGTGCAACTTGTGGTGTGGTTAGTGCATACTTTTTAAGAAACATTCTGGTCATTTTGGCTCGGCAACTGGTTAGATTTACTGATGTACTTTTAAATCTTGCCACCACCCTTGGTGATTCCTTACAAATTTCCGACTAACATCTTTTCATATGTGACCTATGCCTTTATCAGTGACCACTTGTCTATGAACCACTGAAAAGACAAATGGCACTCAAGGCATACTTCGCTGCATTGTAAAGGAGTGTGCACTGTTAAAGCTAAACCTCTTCAATTTTGCTCTCTTTTCTAAAAACTAAAACTCTCCCTTTCATTGTTGAAAGTTTGACCATATCCACGAAATTTTGAGGACGGGCAGTCTTTAGGATCATTCTATATATAGGAAGATTTTTACAAAAAATATAAATAGTCGACCGCTCAAATATATATATATATATATATATATATATATATAATATATATATATATATATATATTATAATATATAATAAATAATTAATATAATATATAATATATAATATATGAAAATAACTATATATATATATTATATATATATAATATAATTAATATATATATATATATATATATATATATATATATTATATATATATATATAATATATATTATATATATATATATATATATATATATATATAATATTTTATATATATTAATATATATATACTATATATAATATATATATATATATATATTATAATATATATATACTATATAATATAATATAATATATATATAATATATATATATATAATATATATATATATATATATATATATATATATATATATATATATATATATATATATATTATATATATTTTTAAAAAAAAAAAATATATATATAATATTTATTTATATATTATATATATATATATTTATATATATATATATATATATATATATATATTTATCTAATTACTATATATAATATAAAAAGGTATATATATATATATACCCATCACTATATATATATATATATATATATATATATATATATATATAATTCCTCTCATTGCCAACAAGAGGTGAAGATTTTTCTATGAAGTCTCAAAATATTTTGTGACTGAAGGAGTTTTGGGGAGTGCTTTATTTGCTTATACAACTGACGGATCATCAACAATGCTTTGCCATCGATTAAGGTTTCGAAGAAAAGTGAGCGAGGAAACCCTGGAACAAAGAACATTCATTGCATGCTTGATAGATATTCTCCGGTATCTAAAACTCAACCTTCTGTTTTGAAATTAGTACTCGATGACTTTATGCATATGTTAAATAGCCCAAGTCAAGTGCAAGAAATAAGCAGCTGTTCCACCTTCTAAATCAATAGTTTGCAATTGATGAAGAAGTGTTACTCTTTCATCAAAAGTGAAGTCATCAAAGTCCAAATGAGAAGCTCTCGGAATTCTTCAAGCGTGACAAAACAAAGATGCTTGTTGTGCTCCCCAAGAAATTATGAAACACTCAGTGGCTTCAGAAAATGGCCTACCAAAATGACATATTAAACTTACCCTCCAAGTACGTTTTATCACAATGCTTAATTTCATTGGGAAACTAAAGTCATTCACCATAAAATGTGAGCTTTGGGAAGGGAAGGGAAGGCCGAAGACGGGAATCTTAGTATGTTTAAATACCTTGGTGAGACAGTTATTAAAAGCAAAGTCAGCATAAATCCAGAGTTGATGCAGCTTATGCAAAGACATCTGATTTCTCTGCAGATGGAGTTGCAGTCTTACTTTTCAGAAATGAGTGAGTTGCTATCAAAATTGATTAGAAACTCATTCTCTGTTAACGTTCACCTTCGCCCAATAGGCATGCAAAAAAAATCTTACAGTTCGTGAACGATTCAGTTACAAAAGGTGCATGCATTTTTTTTACAGATAAACACCAACGCTCACGGGCAAAGCACTAATCTAGGAGTGGTGTACTCATTTAACGTCCGAGCAGAACGAAGCCAAGCCCTAGGGGAGAATAGCTCACATTCTCCCACCCGACCAGTTGCGAATCTGGGACCCCCGCTTTGTTTGGCGAGTGTTCTACCACTGAACTATCGGGTGCTTTTATATAAAATAAATATGAAATAAAAAAAACATATATACAAATTTAAAACAATTTCCAATACCAAGGAATGAGGCTTACCCTTACTATACTAATCCAGCACTGAACCTCTTACGTGAGGCAAGGATTTTCTATACTTTCTAATACTATGTTCCTAGAATGAAAAACTAATTTGCACAAAACGGATTTACAATTTTTCACACTAAAATTTAATATTGGTTGGAAAAAACTAATCCAAGTATTAATATCAATGTACTGTTTTCAATGTTACTTTGTTTGTTACTTGTATGTTAATGCTTTACTGTTAACAAAGTTATTTCAATTTCAGCTATCTTAATTTCTATTCTATTGTGTCGATTGAATAATTAAATAATTTTAACACTTTAAAAATCTGAATTTCATCATATTAAGGAGGGTACAGGACCATCATTTGATTACTATGGGTACTTAAAAAAAAGTTTTGAGAACTCCTGATCTAGTATACAATGTTGTCAGGATACAATACTGTCTAGACAATCTTAGTTTATTTTTGCAGTTTAAGAAAAAACTTACCTCTTTCAAATATCCATGTTGAAGAACGTAGTTCTTAAGTATAAATAAAAACTACCACAATCCTAAGAACAAAAGGATTTTCAAATTTAAAAATTGGTAAATATTATTTTGATTCTTCTTCTGTTTTTGAAAAATATTTATAAATATTTTTTCAAAAACAGAAGAAGAATTCTTTTGAAAGTGAATTCAATCAATGACTCTTAAAAAGGAATTCAATCATCATCAATTTTTAATCAGTTTATGGATTCTACAATTTTATATCAGGTATTTAATAATAATATTTGATCATCATTTAACATTTTATTTATTTCATTACCATATTTTAACAACATTTCATCATTTCATTTTAAAGACTTCAGTCAATCGATGAATTACATATTGGAGGTTCATCGAGGAATATTTTGCTTATATGCACTGATGACAACACATTCCCGGGCCACTTTAAAACGAGGAAGCGCAAGAGGTTTTAGGGCAGACACCGTTGAACAGTTAGGTGTTACAATATGTTG
>JABUQX010031522.1:0-12500 GCA_015478945.1 Trachelipus rathkii | reverse complement strand
CTATTTCGGAATATGCAATATACCAAATAAAGAAGAATGTCGAATGAGGTGGTGGGTACTTCATTCCACCGGGGATGGTTAACCAAAGTTTTTTCTAATAGGGAAGAAGCTTGGCAATGGAAGAATAAAAAGTTGTTTGGGAGGGAATCAGAGTACAAGATTTATAACCCACAACAAATATTTAAGTATTGATGATTTTTGCATTTAGTTGGTCTGAATAATGAGTAGAAAAGATAAATAAAAAATATCATTACAGGTAAACTTTCGATATTACGAAATTATTAAAAAAATTTACTGGTATAGTATAAATCTGTGTTAAATAATAACATCCTTCCTTTTATTTTTTTTATATTTTGAGTGAAATGGTGCGATTTAAAATATTTGTTTTTTAATGAGTTTTAATAGTGTTGTATGTAGGTTTTTAAGTAATAAAAAAAAAAATAATAATGACGCGATATCGAAAAACAAACAGAAGATATGCGACAAAAATAGATGAAACTGAAACAACTGAAGGAGGTTTTAAGGTTCCTTCAGGAAAACTTTAGCTGCGGCGATAGACCCTCTGAGATAGAGATATAGATGAGATAGTAAAGTTGCTAGAAAGTGTGATAGTTGCTCTCTCTTAAACAATTTAGATTTAAGTCTCGAAATTAAAACTGATGAATTAACATTAGACGCAAAGGTCGAATCTCTCAAAAATACATGTAGGGTGAAGGAATGTAGGTGAAGAATGTAGAAGGTAGTGATAGATATATAGTGAGGTGGTATATTTTAAAATAAAGCCATTATTATGAATGAAAAAATGAATTTCAAAATTACGGATGAGATAATGATGAATCGCGAAGATGTGTATGTATCTCAAGATGAGTGGCTTAGTAATATATCTAGTAAAAGGTAAGTATATCTAGGTTCAAAAAAATTCATAGCACAATCATGGGTTTGGCGTTCGTGAGATGTTGAAGAGAAGAATAAGAAAGTAAAATTACAAGAGCATGACCAATACTGGTGACCCAAAAAAAAAGGGAACTAGGAAGATGAAGTTTAGATGGGTGTGGTACCAACCATAGGTAGTCATATAAAAAATTTAGAGCAAAGTTTAATAAAAATTGAACAAAAATTAGAAAGTCCAATTGCAGTGATTAGCTCGATACCCTCTGTGATGAGAGAGGCTGTAGGATAAAAATTGTAAATTTTTCATGAAACGTAAAATTAAATAGTATTAGGGTGGAAAATTAATAATCATGAGTCGGTATAAGCTGAGTAGAAATTTTAAAAACAAATAGGTTAGAAGTGAGTTATTTAACAATCCCTCTTCCTATATGTGAGCCCTGAAGTATTTAATTGGAAAGGATCAACTTAATTTAAAATTTTATGTGCGTAGTTTTAAGAAATCGAGATGTATGAGAAATGAGGAAAATGTGAAAATGAAATGAAACAAGCTTTTTCCATTTAATCAAGTATACAGAAGGTAAAGCAGAAAATATAGTTAAGAAGGTTGGTTATGGCATTTTGGATTGGAAAATATAAGTTATTTAAAAAGGGCAGTTAGATATAACTCCCGGAAAACAGTGATGATAGGATGGACAAGTTATTGCAAATACATATTTGAAAAGGTTAGAAGACTGGAATGAAATTAAAATGAAGATGGTGAAGCTATGGCAGATTTTTCTTTATTTCTAGACTCGATTAATAGGCAATAAAATATATACTCCTTTTAATGGAATTGGAATTCACTGGTGTATTTATAGATTAGTTAAAAAACTCCCATTACAGAACAGCTCGGAAAGTAAGATAAAGTAGATGATGTGATGGATAAGAAATAGTGAAGAAAGGTAAAACTTTTAGTAACATTTACAAAATTTTGTTGAAACAGAAGCAAGGATCGGTTGAACTAGCTAGCGAGCGTGTTGCGTGAGGAAACTTTGGGCGATTGTTACATAAACCAAAGCCAAACAAAAATTACAAAATGAAAAGGGTAAGTCACTTTATACAAAAGAAAATAATAATAATGACAATAAAAATAATAATTAATTAATATTAATTAATAATATAGATAATAAATGGATAATAGAAATGGACAATAGTAAGATTAGGGGAATTAATTGTAGTAATAGTAGTGAATAATAATAATAAATCACAGTTTTGCAATTGTAGTGTAAAAGATGTAGGATGAGTAGTACGTAAATGGCAAAAATTTCTAGGAAAAACAAACCAAGATAAATAACAAAGTTCATTTAAAGATCAATAATTATCGCTTAAGGTGGGTCTTCAGATCAAATCATTTTAGGTAGTGAACTGTAAAAGGACCAGGGAAAAAATGTTGAAATGTGTCAATTAAAGCCAACATTTAACAATCTTGCCACAGAGAAAAAGATGAGTACCGTTTAATCAAAGAAAGGAGTCAGATGGCCAAACCTACCAGCGGAGATCACGAAATGAGAGAGATAAAGATAAGAAGTAGAGCCAAAGATTCAGAAGTAATGGAAGCCCCCAAAACCTTTTTCAGACAAAGTAAGTATAAAAAAGCGTTTTTACCTCAGTACCAGTTAAAACAAGCTTAAACGGTAAAGATAAAGTGATTAAGACATACATGGGTTTAGATACATATTCATCAGCATGTTTTATGGATTTAAATTTAGCTGCAGAACTAGGTATGTCATATATGAAACCTCAGAAAGATATAGATATTACTACTATGTATGGGCAACATAAAATAAAGACATACATATTAAAACAATCTAGAAATTTTATTGATATTAGATGAGGGAAATCTGAAACATAAAATAATGTATATTGTAAAGAAAATTGGCCCTTTAAAATAGAAGAGAGTCCATCTATCAATGATATAAATGGATTAGAATATTTGAGTCATGTGCCCTTTAATTTTATAAAATCAAAAATTGGATTATTAATAGGAATGAATCAAAGTAAATTGTTAAAACCAATTGAAGTAGTAGAAGGTCATTACAACTATCCCTTTGCAGTTAAGTATTCATTTGGATGGGCATTACAAGGTTCGACACCAGATGGTATACCAGCTTTCATGAGTTTAAGATGTCATAAGACCCAAATACAACAAGAAGATGATAATTTGCTTGAAAAATATTGCTCAAGAGAGTTTTCTGAAAAGAATCCTGAGCAAGTCTGTGAAGTGAAAGTGTAGAAGATTTGAAGTGGAAGAATAAAGTTGAAAATACATTTACAAGAACAATTTACAGGTTCAAAATTTCAAAGTTGGTTCTTACCATTTAGTAAAGATGGTAAATGAAATCAGCATTTCCCTAATAACAAAAATATCATAGGTATTGGCGAGGACTGTACTCTTTAAAAGTAAATTTGTTATTAATGATATAGTGAAAATAATTTTGTAACAGTTAATAGTGAAACAAGAGAAATGCTAAAAGCGTATTTTGCAGAAAAGTGTGTTAGAATAGTGGGAAGAACATCATCTGAGCTCATTAACCAAGACGAGATATGGAACACCAAGTGTAATTCATCCATCAAAAGAAAATTGAGAGTAGTATTCAAAGCTTATCAATACAATGGTGGTATTTCTTTTAAAATAATAGATTAGTTCTCACAGGGCCCTGGACTATATTTTGTAATCTAGACAAGGCATCCTTTTAGGTTTCAGAAAATATGTAATGCTTCATAGCAGATGATACCGAGAAGCCTGTAGAATCGAATTATCTAAAATACAGCCGTACTGTCTAATGTCAAAGTATCTATCAGCGTTTTATGTTCCTGATGGTAATTTTAAATAAAAACTCCAGAAGACTATAGACGTTTAAAGTTCATATCAATTTGGAAGTTGTGAGCTCACCTTCAATGAATTAATGTCTTGAAGCCAAACTACCCAAATTGTATGAAGCAGAAAAATGCATAATTTAGCCAAAGATACCATACTTAGAAAATTTCTAATGTTGATGATTGTAGAAAATGAGGCTGTAGCAGTTTATAAAGAAGTTAAAGAAATTTTAAAAATTAGTGGTTTTAATCTTGCATCAAGTAGCTAGTAATTCAAAGAAATTTTTTAGAAAATATTGATAAACAGACTTAAGCAAAGATTTTAAAGAAATAAACTTATCCTTAGATAAATTGCCTTCACAAAAAGTATTAGGCTTAAGTTGGGACCCAGAAATAGATTTAATGAAAGCTAGGGTAGATATACAAAATAAAAATTTGACAAAAAGAAGCATACTCAGTTGCATTTTTTCCATATATGATCCACTAGGATTTATTAGTCCAGTACTACTGGTAGCTAAAAGGATATTTCAAAATTTATGCGATAGAAAAGTTAACTGGGATGATGAAATTCCATCAGATATAAAAAAAAGTTATATAAAATGGCTAATTGATGTTAATAAGCTAAATGATTTTCAAGTTCCTAGGCCATATAATCCAAATTGTCTAAAGTATAAAAGTGTAGAACTACATTATTTTTCAGATGGTTCTCAATTGCATATGCAGCAGTAGCATATATAAGATACATTGGAGAGAATGATGAAATATATTGTTCATTGGTATTATCTAAAACAAGATTGATACCATTAAATAAAAATTTGATGTTAACTATCCATAGAATAGAATTGAGTGCAGCCAAATTAGCTGTCAACATACATCAAATTTTAAAAAATGAATTAGATATGAAAATAAACAAAGTATTTTTTGGATAGATAGTGAAATTGTATTACAATATATTAAAAATGAATCAAAAAGATTCAAAAGATTTGTACATAATAGAGTTAATTATATTAGATCACAAACAGATATAAGCCAATGGAATTATGTACCAGGCAAGCTAAATATAGCAGATATAGCAAGTAAAGGTATATCTGTTAATGAGTTTTTGAACAATAAACTATGGAGCACTGGTCCAGAATTTTTGTACAAAGACAAAACTAATTGGCCTGAGCAAATTAAAGAACATAAATTAGATGATCAAAATGATGAAATTATAAAAAGTAAACCTGTAATGGCCATACAAATACAAGAAAGTTCAACAGACAAGCTCATACATTCTGTGTCAGATTGGATGAAATTAAAAACAAAAGTAGCATGGATTTTAAGAGTTAAAGAAAATTTGCATAAAAAAACCTGGAATAAAGGTGCAATGACAATCACAGAATTAAGAAATGCAGAAAAAGCTATTTACAAATATGTACAAAATAAAGAATTTCATGATATACAATACAAAATAAAAAAGAAAGAAGCCTTACCAAAGAGGCACATTTTGGCAAAATTCCTACCATTTATAGATGATAATGGAATATTAAGAGTAGGTGGGAGGAATAAAAATCTGAATGATGTATCATATGATTTTAAACATCCAATTATCTTGCCAAATAGTCATGTTACAAAGCTAATAATGAGACATTGCCATAGAATTAATGAACATTTAGGAAACAAACAGTTTTAAATACTTTAAGAGAGAAGTACTATATCATTGGAGCAAGCAGAAGTATTAAGAAGATCCTAAAAGATTGCATTATCTGTAGAAAGCTCCATACAAGGCCAACTCAGCAGTTGATGGGAGATTTGCCCAAAGATAGATTAAAATGTGATGTACCACCATTTACAAGTATTGGTATTGATGCCTTTGGCCCTTTTCTTGTAGTAAGGGGAAGAGGGAAAGTAAGAGAAAAAAGATATGGATTAATATTCTCATGTTTAAGTAGTAGAGCAATACATTTAGAAATGTTATATTCATTAGATACTGATGCTTTTATTAATGCTCTAAGAAGATTTATAAGCCGCAGAGGCAATGTGAAATTGATCCGATCAGATAATGGATTGAATTTTGTAAAAGCTAACAAAGAATTGAAAGGACAAGTTAAAAATTGGAATAATAAGCAAGTAAATAAATTTTTTGAGCAAAATGAAATACAGTGGTTATTCCAACCCCCTTATAGTTCTCATAAAGGAGGTCATTTTGAGAGACACATTAGAAATGTAAGAAACATATTACAAGCTTCACTCTTAGAACAGCCAATTAGGTTGACAGATGATAACTTTAAACACTTTGTTCTGTGAGATAGAATTCATTATAAATAACAGACCAATAACAAGAATTTTTCAAATGATTTAGGAAAACTTAGAAGCTTTGACACCAAATCATCTACTAACCCTTAAAGGTTTATTTCAGGACAAAGATTGTTACTTATATAAAAGATGGAAACAAGTTCAGTATCTTGCTGATTTATTTTGGAAAAGATGGATCAAAGAATATGTCCCTTTATTGCAAAAAGAATGAGTAAAATGGTTAGCAGAAAAAGAATCACACCAAGTGGGAGATTTAGTTCTTTTAATAGATGACTTCAAACCAAGAAATATGTGGAATTTAGGAAAAATAGTAAAAGTTTACAAAGATGACTCAAACAGAGTGAGAATAGTAGATGTGAAAATAAATAAAGACAAGAATACTTTAAATACAACAATTTTGAAAAGACCAATAACAAAATTGATCTTGCTGAGAGAAAGTGCAGGATTATAACAAGAAGACAACAGAATTATAAACTCTAAGGAATCTAAGAATAACAAGAAAACTTAATATTCTTAGCAAAAAGGGGAATATGTTATATTTTGAATTAAAATATAAGAAAAAAAATAATAATAATAATAAAAAATAGAAAAGGAAAATCCAAGAAAATTCATTACTAATGTGTACTATATGAGCATCAACTATGGTTACAAAAAAATTACCAAAATATTAGAAAGGTAGAAAAGCAAAAATTGATTGCAAAACAGAGAAAATTGCTGAGGAAATCAAAATAGAAGGTGGGGCAACACTAAGGGCTTGCAAATAGAATAAAGACTAAAGAAAGCCCAATATTAAGAAAAACCAAGTAATTAGAAGATACTGCAAGCAAATATAAGCTATTGCAGAAACTCAAACAAGCTATTGAAGCTACAAACTGCCAAATTGCCAAGTAAATTGAGAAAATAAAGGCAAAGTACAGAATTGAGCTTCAATCAACACTAGGAAGACATATGAAGAAACACTTAGTAACATCTATTCATCAAGAGCTTATTAATTTCACAAAGAAGAAACTATTAAGGTGGAATAACTAGCAATTGAATTCTTCAACCATTTAGTATTAATAAGGAAGCCAGAAGAAAATTTAGAACATCAAGAAAAACTCTATAAAAGCTAAGAATTCATCCAGAAGAAATTTAATTAAGGAATTTGTCAGCTATATGATTAGAGTCACCAATCTTCAAGCAACTTTATTAATAAAGCAGCAGCCCTACAATTTGAGTAACACTTAAGCAATCCACCCTAATCTCAGCCATTCTGAAATCCAATACATCAGTAATTAGAAGGTAATAGTTATATTTATAGGTATTAATATAGTTGGTGTGAATGTGGTATTAATATATATAATATTTAAAAAAGTAACATCTATGAGTTTTTCAAAACAAAAGCTAATAAGGACAAAAATAAATAAAAAGTCCAAAATTAATATTTTTTATCTATTTTCCAAAGAATTTATGAATACATTTTTTTTAACAAGAATAACAATTTCTATGCATTTTTATGGATAATTTTGTATAACTATTATGTTTATTTTTTAGCATTTAGTACTTGTACTTTTATATGTTTATAGTTTTGTTATATTTTTATATTTTTAGAACCTATTCGAATATTTCCAATATTGTACAAATAAAGAGAAAAATTGTCCGAATGGCCAGGCCCCAGTACTCCTTCATCCACCCAGCATGTCTTAACCAACCATAACTAAATACTCACTATATACTATTCACCTACCTATCATATACTTATACTATATTATACTATACTACTATCCAACTAACTATATTATACTATACAATATACTCAATAATACAATAAAATCACCCTATACATCACCTCATATATATATATATTACTATATAATATATACTATATATATATATATATAACACTTACTAGCACATCCTATATACAATATACACTATACACTATATATATATATATATATATATATATATATATATATATATATATATATATATATATATATATATAATATATATATATAATATATATTATATATATACAGTGGCGTATCCAGATTTTTTCGGGGGGGCCAGACGTAAATTCGTTTCTTTAATAATAATATATATGTTATACCAAGCCCATATTGCTGACAGATACGTAGTAATATTTAACAGGCAACATAAACCTACATTATAATATACTAATAATAACTATTACGTAATATATAATATATATATATATATATATATATATACTACTATACTATATATAATTAAACATACTAGGAACTTTGTACTAAAACGATTGATACTTAAAAATGACTTTAATGTGTCTAAAAAAATTCGGGGGGGGGCCATAGCCCCCTTGGCCCCCCCTAATAATAAATAACGCCACTGTATATAATAATATAGATAATAATAATACAAAAATATATACACTATATAGTCCTTACGATATACTATTATACTGGTGGATAGTAGCTTATACTATATTATACTATATATTGGATATAATAATACCTATACAATCTATATTATACTACAATATCCCAGTAAATAACTAATCATCATAATATAAAATATACTATATATACCCTACTAAATCATCAATATATCACTATATATATAAATACATACCATCCTATATATACTATACTATACATATATACATAAATATATATAGTATACTACTATATACTAACATATACAAATCCAATTATATATTATATACTATACCTATATACTCATATAATATACCCTATATTATAATATACCTCCCCAATATATAATATATAACTGTACCTAATATATCATATCATCATATATATATATAATACTATATACTAAATACTATACTACTATACACATAACATCATAAAATAACCACAGTATTACTAACCTATAACTACTGCTCACTTACTTATATATATATTACTAAACTATATAATACTATATATCCTCCGTTGGCTTCTAAAGGTCTTAGGTCTACACTCAATAATTTTCCACTCACAACATGAAGAAACAAACACCACTCTCATTAATCAATTAAAAACAGACATGAGAAAATACACCTCGTTTTTGAAAATGTGCATCGAAGAAGTCGGAGAATATTCGAAAAAAAAGAAAGTGTGTCAGACATTGCAGATAAAATACATCATAAGAATGAGGCGCTAGCTCGTTAAGCCCTGGGGTTTTGAAGCATTTCTAATTTGGGAAAATTAAACTGGAAGTTCTGATGAGGACTAAGTAATTGTCGAATCGGTAATGACCTCTAATAATTCACATGCAGGCTATTATAGCAATTAATTTGATGGCATAGATAACATCTGTACAGGAAAATGCGCAATTAATTTTTTATAGGCCTTGCTAAAGCCGACCCAATAATAATCAATAAAATAATAATTAATAATTAATAATAAAATAATATCAATAATAATAATCAATAATAATCAATAATATAATAATAATAATAATAATAATAAATATAATAATACTTAATAATCAATAATAATAAATAATAATACAATAAAATAATAATAATAATAATAATAATCAATCAATAAAATAATAATTAAATAATAATAATAACATCAATAATAATGTTTTAAAATAAAGAACTGGTTAACCATAATTATAATCTTTGATGTACGAACAATAATCAAATTAAATAATTATATATAATTTAGAATTTAATATGATATTAATATTAATATAATATTAAATTATTAATATTATATATAATATTAATATTAACTACCTCTAATATTAACATTTAATTATTAAATATAATATTAATTAATACATAAATAAATAATAATAATAATAATAAAATAAATAATAGAAGATAATAATAATAATAATAATAATCAATAATTAATAATAAATAATATAATAAATAATTAATAATTATCAATTACTAATTATAATATAATTATTATTAAAAATGCATATAATGTGAATTAATAGAATTTACAATAAGGTAATTCTCGTAATAATAATCAATATTAATAAAATCAATAAAATAATAATAATAATTATCGCTAGTAATAGTAACATTAATAATAATGAGTATTAATTAATAATAATAATAATAATTAATAATAATAATAATAATAATAATAATAATAATCAATAATAATAAATAATAATAATAACTAATAATAATAATAATAACTAATAATAACTAAATAATAATAATAATAATAATCAAAATAATTAATAAATAATATAATAATATAATAAAAAATAATAATCAATAATTAATAATAATAATAATAATAATACATACATAATAATAATAATAATAATAATAATAAAATAATATAACTAATCAAAATCAATACATACTTAAATAATAAACAATACATAATAATAACAATCACAATAAATACCATAATAATTGGCTTACAGCGAATACGTCAACTCAATAATAATAATCCACATCAATAAACTAAATCCACCATAACATAATCAAATCAATAAATCAATACACATAATAATACATAATAATACAACTAATATTAATCTCAAAAATAATATTCTACACAACATAATATAAAATAACTCAATGAATAAATAATCTATAATCTAACCATAAATAATCCATAAACCATACTCAATGAAATAATAACACTCACATAATAACTAAATACATACCAAAACTCAATCAATCAATAATAATCAATAACATAAAATCAATAATCAATAATCAAATCTAATAATAATAATAATTAATAACTAAATAAATAATAATAAAACAATAATAAAATAAAATTAAGTTCATTTTATATTATACTATATATATATATATATAAATATATATACCTATTATATAATATATAGTATATATATATATATATATATCCTATATATATATATATATAATTATATATATATAATATATATATATATATATATATATATATATTTATATATATATATATATATATACAAAAATTAATTTTGCATAGTTATTTTGAAGGAAAAACTTACTTTCCTTCAAAGCCTAAAATTTTTTTATTTAAATATATAAAAAAAAATATATATAGATAAATCTCACCCCCCCCTTCATTTTTTTTCTTTCCCGTTTTTTTATTGGCTAGCAAAAATGCGTCTTCCGATCCTTTCCCCCATTTTCCCACGTAGATCTCAAAGCCTTAGTGTTATTGAGAGCTCCCCCAATCTTTATGGGAATACCCCATCTCATCCCCCCTTTTTTTTTATTTTTCACACCCGGCAAACTTTCTCGTCATGAGGCAATCCACTTTTTTTACACGTGAGTTCTGATCAGATGTGTTTTGTTCCACTTCCCAATATTTTTGCGTTCAACTGGTGAGTCCTATTTTTCTTGCACATATTATTTAATATTTCTTACAAACTGCAACTTTTCAGGAAAAGTTCATTTAGGGAAGGTTTGGTTAAAAACAAAATTACCACAATATCATGTTTTGGTAGTAAACTCAGGCCTAATCGTTTTTCGGCGATATAGGCTAAGACTAGCATTCTGGTTTGCTCCGTGTTTTTCGTGGGGCCTAATACTGGAATGAATATGTGTTGTGAATGTTTTTTAGTTATTATGATATAGGCTAAGGCTAGCGTTCTGGTTTGCTCCGTGTTTTTCGTGGGGCCTAATACTGGAATGAATAGGTGTTGTGAAAGTTTTTTTTTATTATTATTATTATTATTCCATTTGTATTGAGTCGCAATGGAGAAAAGCGAAAGATATTTAAGCTATCGGAAAATGAGTTCTGAAAGTCTCATTTTTTTTATATATTTATTATTATTATTATTTTTATTCTTTTATTGGAGACTCTATGGGAAAAGTGAAAGCTATTTATATATAAAAATATTTTTAGACGCGATGGAAAAGTAAGTTATTTTATTATTATTATTTCCCTTTATATTAACTTAGGTAGCTAGTCCCTGTGAAAAAGCCCTGTTGGCAAAAAGTTCTCACAACTCACATCTACTTTGACAAACAGCAAATCCCCTCTTTACGCTAGATACTCACCTTTTGAAACTTTCGTACGTCAATCTAAGCCCACCTCCTTAAACAAGCGGTACTCTTCGCAAGCCACGCAAACCTCAGCGACAAATCTAAAACCATATAAAGAAACTCGTTCAAGAGTCTTTCTATAAAAAAGACATGAGCCAAACGAAAGGCAATATGAAGTGATGCAAGCGCTTACCAAACAAACACCATCAACTGAAGAAAAACTCTGTTGGACCTCTTCTCATGTCCTATACAAAAGACAGAATCATTCGCTTATGAGAGCGATTGATGAAGGAATAGACACTATCATGATCCCATATCAACCATCGACAAAATCAAAAAGTGACCCTCAAAGATGACGCTCCAAAGGTACTGTACAGGCCCCAGTACAGACTGCCCCACCGCTACCTAAAAACTATAGAGGAATGGGTGCAAGATTCTCTACGCAAAGGCTACATAAGACCCATTTCCAGCGAACACTCAGCACCTCTCCTAATCATTCCAAAGA
>JABUQX010031521.1:0-51247 GCA_015478945.1 Trachelipus rathkii | reverse complement strand
CGAAGAAAAGACGACTGGGTTTTTCACGCAAAACTTTTCAGTTACGATATTGAGGAACTATTGTTATTAGACAGAGTGGGCGAAAAGAAAAACAACGGGGCGGAGAAAGAAGTGGCGGAAAGCGCCTCGTCGTCGTCGGATGGTTCGTCAACGACGGGTTGCAAAAGGAAGAGAACCAAAGAAGACGGCGGTGGTAGTGCCTCCTCGGTCGATATATTCGGAAAGTGCGGGCGCGCAGCCACGAACGTTGGAATTATAATAAAAGTTCGAATTCTTAAGAGCCGAAACTTTCAGCGCGAGTTGATATTTAGAAAAGAACTGATCGGGAAAAAGGAAACAGAACTCGATTTAACCAAAGACAACGACGAACCCAAAATCGATAGTGAGACGCGCTGTTTTAGGCAGATATATAAGAGATTCCCTTTAATCGACACCGAAGAGAGAAGAATGTTAATGAACGAAATTGATAGCGCCGAAATAACGAGAAAAATAAGCACTGAACCATTCTTTCGTCAGTATGAAGAAAACGAAACGAAAGAATATTTAATCAGCACAGAAATACACTATTATAAAGAATTGGTGTTCCACAAATATGATAAGAAAAGATGGAAAGATTTTTATTTCAGAAACCCGCGGTTCAGATTTAAACAAGAATTTTTTTAGAGGGGGGAATACGTAGTGAGTTTTGTCACATCGAAGGCTTTTACAAAGTTGTTATACGAACAAAGAAGAATAGTAGAAGAAGATTTTAGCTGGTTCAAAAAAAGAATAATGTTATTAAACTGATATGTCTCAAAGAAGAAGAAAATCTGGTAAGCTAAAATATTAGGTTTATTCTGCTTTATTTGTAACTAAATTGTATATATATATTAAATATATATATTATATATATATATATATTATTAGTATATAATAATATTAAATAATATAATTTATATATATATATATATATTATATATATATATATATATTATATAGATATATATAATATATATTATATTATATTATATATATATATATATTATATATATATATATATATAATTATATATTATAATATTATATATATATTATTATATATATAGATATATATTATATATATATATATATTATATATATATATATTTGTTTTTTTAAACAGATTCGAAATTGTCTCGCGGCGTAGAAGAGAAGGGCGCGATAGAGAGCATCAACAAAGTCGCCGCCATCATTCTCATGTTTATCGACGGAAGTGTCTTGAAATATGGTGATTTCGTAGCTGGAGACGACGGAGTGGCTTCAGAAACGATTTCAGAAGCAGCGGAATCGGTTTCTTTGTTCCATCTTCAAAGAGAATTTACGATTTGCAATGTAGATGTCGAATCGGTCATTGAAATGATAAATTATTTAGTCGCGGGACATATTGATGAGCATTTTCTCAATATCCCGCGTTTATTGTCCGAAATTCTACTTTTATCAAAACTTTTTAATATCGCCGCTCTAAGAAATTACCTTTCCTTGTTCGTGATGACTAATTTAAATAAGGAAAACGTGTCTTACTTTTACTCCTTGAGTTCGAAATTTGAAATCGAAGAGCTGCGAGAAATATCCCTAAAATATATCGTTCATCAGGATACGACTTTCTCCATTAATTCGTACTTTCCGGAATACGCTCTTAGGATGTACACTTATTACCCTTTGGACGTGAAGAATAAATTTATAAAGGACTTAAAAAAACGCAATAGGTGGAAATATCGAAAAGAAAAAATTGATGAAAATGATTATTTCGAAATAATGACGAAGGAATTTAGGCCTCAACGATTAGTAAATGTAGCGAAAACGGTGTTATAATAATTTTAAGATTTTTTGTGGCGTTAGAAACGCGATGAATAAAAATTCACTCAAATGTGGCGCTCTTTCTTTCCCTCGATATATTTTAGAAAGAAACTCGCGAACTCCTCCTGGCTAAGGCGATTCCTGACGCGGTCCAAAAAGTAAATGTCTCCGAACGTGAATTCGAGAAGCAACGTTTTCCTAATTTCGTTGGCGAGATGTTTATTTTCGGTCCTCATTCGGCTCCGTAAACGGCGTTTCATAATCGGCGTAAAGTATAAAAATATATAGAATAACGAAAGTAAAGTCAAAGCGACGGCGAAGGAAAGCCACACCCAGAAAGCGAAGAAGACCTTTTCGTACATCTCCATGAGGGTGAGATGACACCCGTAAACGTCTTTTCTATCGGCGTTTAGCTCATGCACTTTATCGATCTCGCAATAGGCGAATGGTGGGAATAACCTCGAAATACGGTCCGTGAAATAGGGTAGGTCCCGCGTATAGGGGTAAGACGATATCGGTAAAGTTAGAAATTTGTGATGAAGTGCGTAATTCACCCCGAAGAATATCATCGTGTCGACGAACAGGTAAAACGTTAGCGAAAATACTATTTTCATCAGCCAACGATTTATCATTTTTACGTCTCTAGGTTTGATGAAATTAGACGGAGCTAATTTTTCTTCGTTCTCCTCTTCTCGATTCCCGCTGCCGCCGCCTTTATGCGATGGTTCGTTTTTCGACCCTTGATTGTTAGAATTTTCATCGCGATTTTTACCCAACTTTCGAAAGGTGTCACCACTGGTATCACGTTTCACTCGACCGCCACGACGGCGGCAATCGACGTTTTTTTTATAGAGAGAAACTAAAGAACTCGCGTTAATCACTAATTCTCGCGAGAGTTTGTGATTGGTGATTTGTCCCAATAAGCCGTATGTTACCGATATCAAAAGCATTATCCAATGGATCCAACGGTAATACAACACGTAAGTTCGGGGAAACGCGCTATTGAATTCCAATCTCGTATCGTTGACGTTTTCCAAAATAAACGGGTACGAGTAACACAGGTTGAGTAAATCTTTCCGAACGCTTACGTTATTCACCGAGGATTTGATGCATTTTATGGGTTCGTTTTGAAACTGGCATTGCTTCACCACCGAGAAAACGGCGAGTGCGAAAAGGAGGGTATATTTGCGATGAAATCGAAACACGAACGGTAGTTCCAATAGAAATCCTTCCTGTTGGTCCTTTCTCTTAATGTTAGTCGTCGTACGCGATATAACTTCGATCAAACTCGCGTATTTGCTATTAAATACGACGTTGAACAATGAAAAAATGTCCCTCTCCGTCTCCGTCACGTTAGTCTTCCCGCCCAAGTCATTATGCGCTAGCGGGTGAGACGAGTGGCTAATTTATATTGAAACAATAATAATAATAATAAAATAATTAATAATAATAATAATAATAATAATAATAATAATAATAATAATAATAATAATAATAATAATAATAATAATAATAATAATAATAATAATAATAATAATAATAATAATAATTATAATTATAATTATAATAATAATAATAATGTCACCGGTGTTGTCGTCGTAGGAATAGTAATTAAAATAAGAATAAAATTACTTTTATTTAAGCGTATAATATAATAAAAAAATTATTATATAATAAATACAATTATATTTTATTCTTAAAGTTCCATACAAAAAATCTTCTTCTTAAATAATAAAAATTATAAATAGTATATAGAATATAGATTGATAGAATATAAAAGATATAGACAATTACGTACAATTATAATCACGACAGTGATTTATACTGGCGATATTAATAATTTTTTTTATCTAAACGAAAATACGATACGTTTTATTGACGCGATATGGATGGAAAATTTGCCGTTTTGTCGTTGGTCGATTGGTTGTTGGTCGATTCAGGATTTTTTTCCCAGCTCCTCCATAGCTTCAAAAACTAATCGCGTAATTTCTTCACGCTGAAAATCGCGACGTCTTAAAACGTAAACGATGTCTTTCACATCCACTATATTATGGTCACCATATATTTTCTTAATTTCCTCCTTAAAACGAATTACAAATTCCTTCATTTTGTAATCGTTTGACAAGAAAAATTCTACGTTCGTTTTCTCCTCTAATTTATGACGGGAGGAAAATCTGCGCAATCGCTCGTCTTTTTTTCCCAGGTCTAATATTCTTTCGTTTACGTAAAATGTAACGAAACTTTTAAGAGATCGGTTCATGATTTCTTGAAACACCAAGTATTCCGTCAGAAAATGATGGATAATCGGCTTGAGATCTAGGAACTTTTTTATAATTTTTTTCTCTTGGAAAAACAATTTGTACTTAAACGCCATTTTGTCGTTGGAACAATAACAAACTTGAAGGGAAACGAGGTCGAATCCTTCGTTGTCCGTATATTTTACCCATCGGAGTTTAATAAACTTTTTATTCGATTTCACGACGTCTTCTTCTTCTTCTTCTTCTTCTTCCTCCTTTTCGCCATCGTTTCCAATCCCACACGCGTTGTTGCCGTCGCCTTCTTCTTCTTCGTCGTCGTTCGACCCCCATCCGTTTTCGGAAGCATTTTCCTGACGCGAATCGCCTTCTTTATCTTTCGGAGGACAATCCTGTGGGGCGATGGGTTCGACTTTATTTTTCTTTACAACGTCTTCAGTTTCTCTTAAGAACAATTCCAGCGCCCCCCTCTCTCGATCTTCGTAAGAGTTATTCAAGTGCCTCAAAATCGCTACTAGACATTCCTTGCTCACGTATAAATGATTGCTCTTATCTTCTCCTAAATGTTCGATTTTAAAAAAATCTCGTCCGTTTTTCTTACGGATAAACTGCAACTGGTAATTTTTGTCGAATTCAAAATTACGCGATTCGAAATCGGATACTCTTCTGTAAAGCATTTTAAGTTTTCTTTTAAAAAATTATATTTGTCGTACGCTTAGTTAGCTCTCGTTGTATTTTTAGGACCTCTACTGATTTTTTTCTTCGACGTAAGAGCTATTTATTGGCAGAAAGTAAATAGCGTTAAGTAATTAAATATTATTAAGTAATTATTAAATAATAAAATTATTGTTATTGTTATAATTATCATTATAATTTTTTCAATAAAAATTTAAATACGATCGATTTTTTCAAGCCGAGGGATACCATCACCCAATACCTCCCCCCTTCCATTCTCCCCCAGAAATATTCCTAAACAAAATGAAAATTCGTTATTAAAATATTTGTTGTTATTGACTTTTTTTAATCATTTAGATAGAATGAATAAAAAATAAAATATAGAAACCCCTAATATTAGCTTACCTATTGTTAAAAAATGCAAAATAATTTGAATAGAGAATTTAAAATAAATAATATAAATTTTTGTAGAATAAACCGAATACGGGTTTGCTCGAAGGCTGGACGATGCTAGGTTCTTTTTTTTTCTTCTATTTCTTCGAGAGCTAACTAACTGTCCAGCAACCCCCAGATATAAAAAAGGGCTAAAATTAGGAAAGCCCGTTCTCCTTTCTCGAGTATGGCGATCAAGGACAATAAGATACCGTAAATGGGAATAGAATTTTAATTAAATAATTAGAATATCACAATCATAAATAAATAAGTAGAAAAAATGTGACCCGAATATAATATTGAATGAAGCGACATTTCTTTTTTAATTTAGCTATCTATCGCGATAAAACGGATTAAAACCGATAATTTAGTAATGTTTCTGGTTCCTCATGATTCTTCTTTTTTTTACTATCATTTTGCATAGATGAAATAGAATAATGAGCAGCGTCAAAATTATAAGGGCTCCCGCAACAGCGAAAGCGTAATTTAGAAAAAATCTCGTAAATCTATCATTAGAGAAGATATACGAGTCCTCCGAGCTGGATTCATAAAGTTTTTCAAAATTTTGATCATTTCCTTTCTCGACTATAGAAGACGCCTCGCTCGAAACGAACCTCTTCGCATTAGCTTCTTTTTTGTCTTCGTTCTGCCGAATATTTTCGTTATTTTTATTTTTCTTTGGCGAAGAGCCGTTTGCTCTCCCGATAGCCGGAGTATTTATTAAGCCATTCTCGCTGTAATCGTAATCGTATTCGTCGCGTAATGAAAAAATGGGTGGCGGTGTTGAAAGCTCGACGATGGCCATTTCCTCAGTCGAGACGGCGCTGCCATTTCCTTCTGTCCATCTTCCTTTAAATATTACCACCGTAATATTGAGGCAAAAGGTCGAACATTTTCCCGTTATAAAAAATCCGCAATATTTCGGTAATTTGGATGTATGCGGGAATTTTTTTGTTCCATTTTCGCAGTACTGGGCTCGGGTGGTGGAAGTTTTATCGACCTCTTCGAAATTTAAAGTCGCTAATGTTTTTTCCACCTTCGCATAGGATAAATAATCGAATACCGTATATCGAGTAGAATGAAGTCCTTGTAGATAATATTCTAAGATAACAACGGGCCTACCAAAATCAGTTTCGTTAATCGGCAACTCGTAAGGAGTAGCCTCGTGCGGGATGGTTTTTAGGATATTATTATCCAGAACAAATGCTTCGTCCTTGCAGATTTCATCGGGTTCGACATTGTAAGGTATAATTTTAATGCCGCCGAAAGACTCGCACGAATCCGTTTTGAAAAAGTGATATATCGTTCTGCCCACGTTGTTGAAATAAAAGTAAGATTCGTTCTCATCTAAAAAATCGATGCAGTATCTTCTCGTAAGCCGAATGGTGTGATCGGCTTTATCGTCATGAACCATAGCACGAACATGCTGCTGCTGCGATAGATAAAACGCGAGCACGAAGACCAAAGTTTTGAAGCCCATGTTTTTCTTCCACTGCCTGGAGTTTGAATCTAAACGCTGGGCGGGTGCTTATATTTAAATGACGCCACCCCCCCCCATCGCTATCGCGGTTATTATGAAAATATTTATTTATTCGAAATCATCATTTTCGCCTAACTTGATTTTTATGAATAATTTCTTCTCTTATCAAATGATAATGATAAAAATTTACGGAAATATTATTTATTCATTTTATTTAAAAAATCTAAAATTTTTTAGAAAATCCATCCCAAAGGTAGAAAACCTCGCTACAGTAAAGTTTAATTATATATATAGTATATATATATATAATTATATATATAATATATATATATATAATTATATATATAAATATATATATATATTATATATTATATATAATATTATATATATATATATAGCCTAGCTTTCGTGAGAAAGTTTGAATGATTAAAAATTAGACATTGATTATCCCGCCAGGCGCGTCTCTCTTTTTCTTTCCTCATCTTCAGTATAAACAAGCAAACCCCCAAAATCGATAAAAAACTCCCGATCCCGGTTAAGATTAGTATAATCAATGTAACGTCTTTTCTTTTCAACCGGATCAACTGGTCTTCAATTTTTAATTTATTGCCTATTGTAGACGTTGGTTCATTTTCACTCGGTTTTAGTGATGGAAATATTCTTCTCCTGGTCGTGAAACTAATGTCGTTACCGTCGCCTTCGTCGTTGCTCTCATCTTCAACGTCGGGGCTCACCAAAGAATAATAGTTTTCCGTCGTAGAAACGTCCTCTCCCTCACCCGCGCCGTTGCCGCTATCTTCGAGTGGTAGCGATGAAAGGGTGAAACAAACGGTCGAACATTTTCCCAATAAATAAAACCCGCAATAATTCGTTTCATTCCAACGATAAGGATACACGCGTTGGTGTTTGTCAATGTAGTTCGATGGTTGGATAATATTTTTATCTACCTCGAAAACGAACGACGTCAACGAATCTATCCTATCCGCTAAATATTCAAATATAACATTTAGGGTGTACGAATATCTCTTGAGACGATAATCTAGAGTGATGTTGGGCTTATTAACATAATTTTGAGGTGGTTTGAAAGTGATCTCCTCGACTAGGGTTTCCCGGATATCGGGTGGAATCCTTTCCTCGGACCCGCAGCTTTCGCCTTTTTGGACCGAGTGAGGTATAAATTTCAAGGTGCCGAAAGAATCGCACGGATCCGTTTTAAGAAACGTTAATTCTTTTCCATTCAGAGTGTCGTCGAAATGATAATAGGACTCTATCTCATTTTGGAATCGGACGCATCGCTTCTCCGTGGGCAAAATCACGATATTCCCGATGATCGTAGCGCTGGCACTTGACAGAGCGAACGCTGCGTACGCCGCTGCCGCTGCTATAAAGAATGTTTTGAATCCCATCCTTCGCCCTCTCGGTAGTGAAGAAAAATACGAGCTAGGATTTTTATGTCGGATATATCATCATTCATCATATTTTTAAAATTTTGTAGATGAAATTAATTTTTTTTACAGTTTTGAATATTTTTATCTCTAATTTATTTATTTATTTATTAAAAGCAGTGGATATCCGTGGTCAGTATTGGTCATATTTCTTTTTTCAAAGGCTACGACGATATACTAATATAAAAAAATCATATTTATTCATTTTATTAAACAATTATTGACATTTATTGTAATATTTACGTAACATTTTATAATAAAAAAGGTTATAAATTTTAAAATAAATAGTTGCATTTTATTCTTTATTTTTTTGAGTTGATCGATCTAGCTAGCTAGCTAGCTAGCGCTCGTGAGTATTTGGTTAAAAACGGGAGGAAATGAAAATCGCCGTTCCCTCTCCTTTTCCATATAAAACAAGTCAGCCCCGAAATTGCTAAAAGACACGCGATAGCGACTGAAACTATTAAAATCGATCTAATGTTGTTTCGATTTGATGATGAGTTTCTTTCTATCGTCAATTTTTCAGGCGTGGGAAGATTGTCGTCTATTTCGGCAACCTGTATTTCTCCCGAGCTCTGAGTTGTTGGCATAGTTGCGTCCTTCTCCCGCGTCGTGGAGAGGATAAATTCGTTCTTTTTTGACGATGAATCGATCCTTCTTACCCCTATTCTGCTGTCGTTCAAGGGGATCGTAAAACTAAAGTTTTCGTCTTCGTCGTCGTCGTCGTCGCTCACGGCATTGGATTCACCCCCGTCTTCATCCCGCGTTGTACTAGCGAGTAGGCTTTCGAATCTCTTCGGCGAAGAACTGATTATTTTCACCTTCTCCAAACTCGTGCGGTTGCCGTCGGAACTCGGTGCGTCGGGTTCATTTCCCTCATTTTCCGAGGTCTTATCGAGCTTATTCTCCTTCTTTTCCAGCAACGTCCCGATGAGGCTAGCTCGGCGCTCTTCTTCGACGTCGGACTCTTCTTCGTCAAGGTAACTCTTCATTGGCGTAGGAGCGCCGGAACAAAACTCGGTACAATTTCCGACTATAAAAAATCCGCAATACACAGTTTTTTTGAAATCGTACTTATACTCGCGCATAATTTTTAAATCGACGAGCTGTTGGGAGATAACATTTTTGTCTTTCTCAAAATCGAACAGCGGTAATACGTCGAACGGATCTGAAAGAAACTCAAACACCACATGTAGGGTTTTTTTTCTTAAAACGACTTGATATTTTACACGGACAATATAATCAAAGCGGTTCTTAAACGGGACTTTTGGTGAGAATATGTCGGACCTCGCCTGTAGGATGATTTTCGCAATACGATCTTCGGAAAAGCAGCTTTCGTTTCTTAGGACTGAATGCGGTATGATTTTTGGGAGACCGCACGAATCTGCTACGTTGAAACGGAATTCTAATTCGCGCTCTATATTATAATAATAATAATAATAATGGGAGTCTTTCAAAGTAACGCATTTTCTCTCCTTGTGGTATCCTCCAGCCTCGCAGCTCCATAGATAAAACGCGAGTGATAAAAAGATAGTTGCGAATACCATCTTCTTCTTCGTCGTCGTCATAGTTAGTGGACGAAAGGCGATCTGCTTTTTTTTTGGCACTAGTAGCGGTTTATATCGAAACGTTTAGTTTTTTTTTTAATTTATTAAAACGAAGTTTATAATTTTTTTTACGTTTTTTATTTTATTTATTATTTAGAAGCAGGAAATGTCGAAAATATGGGCGATTATTTTATAATAAACGATTCTCTTATTACTTGTGTCTTTACCTAAACTTTTGACGCGATTGGAGGTGAACTCGAAAACGGATCTACCGTCCAATCCACCTAAAATCGATCCCTGTTTTCGACGCTCGTTGCCGCTGGAGTCGTTAAACCTGTAATATTTACTTTGGTCACTCAACTCTTCGACGTTGAATTGGATACGGCGGTTGTTGGGCATTCGAAAGGAAATAATCTTATTTTCGACGTAATTTTTTAACGCGAATGAGCGAAATAGCGCATCCCCGAGGTTTTCGAGGAAATACTTTCTGTCTTCCTGGGGAATTTCTATACCCTCGCTACGACTAAATTTTCGGTTAAAGGTATCGAAAGACGATTCGATAGCTTCGAGGGTTTGATAAATCTTGAGGCTAAAATGAGGAGACAAAAGGAAGATACGCGGAGAAAATCGGTACCTCAATTCGATAACTAGATTTCGATATCTTCCGCTCCCCTCGTCCGCGTCTAAAGCTTCAATGTCGTAAGAAGAAAACGCATTATCGGAGGGCGTGGTCGTTTTTTCGCGCTCGAAATAGGATAAGGGTGTCGTCGAACCGTCGAAAATATTTCCTTTCATGAAAACCTTTTCGATCACGACCGTAGCGGAGCGGTGGCGGGGTTGAGACGGTAGCGTGGTCAAAATAACGTAATTTCCGCCCGCTTCGCGTCGATACATCAGAGCGCTTTCGCGTTCGCGCGCGCTTTTACGCGGTTTTGATAATTCTACCTTTCGCCCTTTAACGATCTTCATTCCGCGTTCCAGGTCAACAAGGTGAATTTTATCCGACGGTACGAATTTACTGAATAAAACGTTGACGTTCTTATTACTACTTATACCGCGGGCTTCGTTCGCCACCACGCTCATTTCGCGAATGGGCGGCTCCTGCGGTGGTGAAGATGATGACGATAAGAACGACTTTGGCTGCGTCGGCGACGGATTTTTTTCGCGATCGTATAGGCGCAAAAGTGAACCCAGGCCCAGCAACGAAACTCGGCAATCGAGACAATCCCCGGAATCGCGATGATTTTCGACTCGGTTTCTTCTCGCGCAATCCATGATGGAGGGAGAATTAAGTAACGCGCGTTCTAACTCATTGTGCCAAAAGATTTTCGCGTTGATCTTCTCGGAGCCTCTACGCTTAGTCATTTCGTAAATGATCTCGTATTCTCTAAATTTTTTAAAGGTATCGTGATTAATCTTCGTTCCTGGATCGTGGATTAGGCGAATGCTTCGGAAAGTGTACGAACGACCGCCCGGGGAAAATAGGTTACGAGATCGACTGTGAAAATCCGTTTCCTCTTCCCGGTCCTGATTTTCAATAGGTCGTGGCTTACTATTCCGGGCGGAGGTACAGTCGAATAACTCGATCGAACTATTCCTGAAAGGAGCTTTTTTCTCTTCTAGAAACTCTCGAGGGACAAATCGCTCGACTTCGATCCTGGGTTCGACGTCCGGAAACGCGTTTTCCTCCAAATATCTCTTCGACGCTTTTTCGAGCGTTTCAAACATTCCACTCTCGATTCCCCCATTTTCTTTTTCGCGCAAATATTCTCGAAGAAATGAAGAACTGAACAGGCGATTCGAGACTCGAAATTGTTTAACCATGTACGAGTAAATCAAAAACTCTCTTCTCACGTTTTTATTATAATACGACCCTGAAGAAGAGGGGGAAAAATCTTTGACATCTTTTAAGCAGGTCTGAAAAGGGTCGTAAAAGGCGAATCTTTCCAGCCCGTCCCCCGAATTTACTTTGAAGCACGAAAACGGGTTCAGAATCACCACGGCGTCGATTTTTTGGTAGCTATAATAGTAAAGAGAAAAAATGCCCACCGACCAGCATAGCTTCATAACGAAATCTTTGTCTCGGTCGCTCATTTCGTTAAAGCGAAGGAGGAGGACCGGATTACCCCGAGGCGCGGGTGGTGTCGGTAGTTTTAGCGACTCCCACGCTATTCCAGAACCGTAGGTGTTTTTAACATCGCTCGGACCGCCGATGAACGACACCTTTTGGGCCAGAGAGTCGGTTAAATGAGAGCTTAGAAACTTTTTAACGTCGCATTTGAAGTTGTTTTCCGATAGAAACGCGCGGAAGGTGCCGAACCTTTCGACGTCCGATATAAACACCGAACCCGCCTCTTCGAACCACCCGCTCGATATGAAGCAGAAATCGGAAATGGGGTATAATTTCCCCGGTTCGACGAGGGAGTAGAAAACGTTCGAAGATTCGTTTTCGACGTATTTTTGGTTTTTGAAGAGATGCGCTTTCGAAATTAGGTAGGGGCGTAATTTCACCTCGTCCATCGAGAATTTGTTACGGTATGAATAAAAAGCAGTTATTGATTGATATTTTCGTGAATAATATTAACTTTATTTATTATTCAATATATACTATTAAAACTATATTTTTTTAATTCCAAGAAGAAGAAGATGAAGAAGAAGAAGAAGAACAACAACAATAACAAAGACAACGAAAAAAACAAATACCGACGGTGGGGTTAATGATTGAACAAATTTTTGTAAATCAAGTCCGATCCGTCGACGGATAATTGCGTCTCCCCCCCGTTTTCGTCGAATGTATTATCGTCACTGTCGCCGCCGTCGTCGACGTAGAATCCATCATCGAAATCCATAACGGTTTCCGATCCAGAAATCGTCGATCCACCCCCTCCTCCACTTTCCACCTCCGAACACCTCCCTATTGCTTCTCCGTTATTCGTCTCCTCAACATCGACGAATTGATCGCGATGCTTTCTTCGTTCGGAAGATCTTTTCTCGTCACCGGCGTCGCCCTTGGCGATATCCGTAAATTGCTCTAATAATTTGTTTAAATAAGAACGATTTTCTCTCGTGATTTTTTTGGTCAAATTCGAATTTATAAATTTTACGCGTTCAATTTCATTTAAAAGGAATTTCGTAATTTCCGATCCGAAGTAGTGGTAACGTTGATGCCGAGGACGACTATCGCAACCTCCAACGCCGTTAACCTCGCCGCGCCGGAATTCGCAGAAATTAAATTTATGATTTATCCCTTTTAGAACGAGAACGTGATTACGAGACTTATTTATAAGAATCGGCGGAATCAGGAGTCTATACTCGTATTTGTCCGAAAAATAGAAAAATAGACGGTTTTCAGGGACGTTTTCTCGTTCGTTATTTAAAAAGCATACGCCCTCTACAGGATCAGGGATAAAAGTGCTTTGATCTGAAACGAAGTTTTCGTAACCGTAAAAATCGACTTCTAGGGAACAATTTACGTGCATGAATTTCTTGTCGTCATCTCCGTCTCCGGTCGAACTGCCGCCAAAATCCTCGTCGTTGCGGATTTTTCCGAAATCGTCGAAACGTTTTCGCTGCTCGTCAAATTTCTCTTTATACGTCGTAGGAGAGCTTCCGAGTGGTGGTTTGAGCGTTACCACTCCTCTTTCTTTTCCTCCTCCCTCGGCCGCAGACTTTTTCCTCATCGCCGATTTAGTCATTCGAAGCAAAGAGTTTAGAACGTCGGCGGAATCGACCGAGTTGGCGTTTTTATTTTTCCTTTTAGCGATATTTTTTCGCCTTAGACCAACCCCGCCCCCGCCACCACCACCACCGCCCTTTGCCAAAGAGCTAAACCCTTCGATCAAATCAGCCTCGACGTTGACGAGCTCGTCTACCAGAGGGACGCTGTAATCGATAAAGAACAGGGCGTAATTACCGATGACCGAAAATCGAGATAGCTTGGAGAGGCACCGTCGCGAACGAACTTTGAACAAGAACGAAAGCTCGCGGCAAAGGCAAAATTCCTCGATGCCGTCTTTGATCCTATAGTCACCCTTATTTCCCTTCCTGGCTTCGTTCACCGAACTATCGGTTTCCGAAGAAAACGACAAGCAATCCGTTTCTCCTCCCTTGATGCAAACCTGAACCTGATAGTCGAGGCGTTTATCGGTGACCCCCTTCATGATTAGGTTTTTGAAAATCGACGTGTCCTGGTAATTCGTTAAAATTATCGACTTGAAGGCGGCGAAAAATAACGGATAGAAACCGTTACCTTTTTCGGCGCAGCCCTCCCGAAGTTTTTTAAAATAACCGTCAATGGTAAACAGTCTCACTTCGTCGCAGCACCGGTAGAGGCGGCGACGGCGGCTCGATGTCGACGAGGAGGGCGATGGCGGGAGGGCCTGAGATGGTTCCTTTTCTTCCTCCTTTTCGTTTAAGCCGCCGCCGCCGCCGTCGCTCGCGGAGTAATGAGAATAAAAACATTTGAGGCACGTGACCCTATTGCAAGAGTAACAAATTAAACACGAAAGGGCCTCCAATTCTATCTCGTACGCGAGATTTTCCTCCAAACAATGACAAAAGTCGTACTTCTCTTTCGTCTCGGCGGAAATGAATTCGAACAGGTTTTTTGGGTGAGAAAAATACTCTTTCAGTGCCAACATTTTAACGAAATGAAATATCCCGGAACCTAGCATCGTCGTTTGCAGAGGATTCGGATTCCCTCCCCTTTCCTCCTCCTCCTCTTCTTCTTCTCCCTCGAATTTCTTAATGAATTCGGTAATCTCCTTTTTATTGCACGAACAATCTAAATTTTCCACCCAAGAAAATAGTTTACGTTTCTCATTATCTAAATCGTACTTCTTATCACTATTATTATCGCTATTACGCGAGGACGAACCGAGAGCAGGACTCCTTCTGCAGTCGTAATCGGGGTGTAGCAAATATTTCGCATCGCCTAAAAGTTCGAATAGAGTGTCGCTCGTTACCGGCATGAGATTTGCTTCGGCGGCCATTTCCTTCGATTTCGTTCTTTATAAAATATAAAAAAAGGAATGATAATGATGCTGATTTGCTTCGAAAAAAGAATTCGTCGTAAAGGCGAAATATTTATATTGTTATCGTTAATTTAATCAATATTTACCTACTTATTTTTTTATTTATTTATTTATTTATTGATTATTTAATCATCCTTAGTTTTATAGGATAATCGTGATTCGGTCGTTGAGATATTTATTCGAGTACGCGCTAACCCGATGAAATCAAAACATCTGCTGTAAACTGTTTTATAATAAAAAAGAATCGCAAAATTTTTCTTTTTTTCGTTTTTTTAATACCCATTTTCATTATTATGTAAATTTGACAACATCTTTTGGTTTAAATTAAAAAATGCGCGATATCATGCATCTCGGTTCCTGGGGACCAAATCAAACGTTATTACGTAAGCGTTATTACTGCCCAATGTTAAAAATTTTAAAATTAAAAAAAAACTAGGATATTTTTTTAATTTCTATTTTCAGACTATTTGGTTTTAATTGTTAGGTACCCTAAATTCAAGTTTTCTATGAAAATTAATTTTTGAAAGGATAATAAGGTAAAAAAATAATAATATAAGTATATTGTATATTTTATATTAGTGATATATATATTAGTGGTTTGTGGTTTGTTTTGAGATTATATATATTAAAGGTAATAGATTAAAAGTTATTTATTTAAGTTATTATGGTTGTATTTATTTAACCAGTAGTAAGTCGAAGGTATCAGAGTGCAATTCCAGAGAAATATTTCGGAATTAAAAATTTTTGTGAATAATTTATTTGCGGATTTTTGTAATGATTTCTCACTTTAGATCTCTGTCTGATTTGGCTTTGTGATACTGGAGCCTTCGCTTTAAGATCAAGTTCCCTTCGTGGATATTATCGTCACTGTTATAATTTCGGTATTGGAATGATTCTGTATAGTTTTAATTATGGCCTTAATAAGGTGTCGCGGTCGGGATCACGTTAGGTGGGGTTGTTTTCGTTTTTTTTGTGGTTCCGTTCGAACGTCACTTAGTATGATATAGTGTCCACCTACGGGATTCGATTATAAGCGGCTGTAAGCGCGTTCAAAGATCCATTTTCCTTAAGCTCGGAACTATCGGTGTCAAACCGATTATGGACGTCCATATAGTGACGCCGGGTGGGGAACTGGTGTAAGTCGAAGGTCTAAGTACAAATTCCGAAAAATAATTTCCGACTTAAAAATTTTGTAATTAGATTTCTTCTTTGATATTTTTATTTTTAAGCACTTAGACCTTCGACTTATACTTAGACTTTTGCGAGGTTCTTTATATTATTTCAGTTCCCTTCGTAAACGCGTACATATGTCGGGTTGAATGGCGATAGTTTTAGTCTAAAAGGTGTCGCTGTCGATCTACGTTGAGGGTTTGTTTCGTTTTTTGGTGTTCCCTCGAAGACGTCACTTATTGAATATAGTTGACCTCTTAACGGGGAATCGTCGAAGCGGCTGATACGGCTTTCAAATACGCATTTGTTCTTTTAAGCTTTAGTAACTAGTCTGTTCAATCGTAGTTATGAACTGTCAGTAGTAGGTGGTATCTATCCTGTGATGCGTAACTGATGTTAGTCTGATTTGAGGTCTATAATGCATTCCGAAAAATGAATTTTCTAACTTAATAAAGTTTAAGTTTTTGTGTGTTTATTTTTCTTGAGAAATTTTAGATTTATTGCGATTAGACCTTTTCTCATCATATACTTATGACCTTCGACTTGAGGCGACTGGTAGACTTCGACCTTAGCACTTAGACCTTCGACTGTAGCACTTAGAAGCCTTTTCGACTTAGCAACTTAGATCCTTCGACTTAGCAACTTAGACCTTTTCGACTTAGCAGCTTAGACCGTTCGACTTATACTAGACCTTTCGATCTATACTTAGACCTTCGACTTAATACTTAGACCTTTCGACTTTATACTTAGATCCTCGAGCTATACTTATGGACTTCGACTGTTATTGATTCAGTTCCCGTTCGAAGACATCACTATATATCGGGTCCAATTGATGGTTTATGAACATGCTTACACCCTAAAGCGGTTAGCGCGAGCACGTGCAGGTCGTTTTTAAGTTCCCTTCTAACGTCACTGAAATATAGTGTCCCGCCATTAATGTTGGAATCGAAAAGCGGTTGTAACGCCTTTCAAAATCCGATTTCCCTTAAGCTCGAATAATCGTTCGAACCGATTATGACGTCATAGTATGTGATCGCCCGCTTAGGGAACCTGGTCTATAGCCCAGAGGTCTATAGTGCAAAGTTCCGAAAATATATATTCTTTTAACCTAGAAAAGTTTTGTGTAAGTAATGTTTCGCTTTTGGAAATTTTTGAGTTTTCCGCCCTTAGACCTTCCTGAGCTTATATCATGTTTTCCTTCGAAACGTCCTAATATCTCGGTCCAACGAGTTTACACCCCTAGGCAGTACTGCGATGCAGCGGGGGTAGGTGTTATTTTTTTTTTTTTTTTTTGAGTTCCCTTCGAAACGTCACTATAATATAGTGTCGCCTTATGGGAATCGAAAAAGCGGCTGAAACGCTTTCAAATACATTTCTGAACTTAAACTATCGGTGTACCGGTTTTATGATTGACGTCATTATAGGTGACTGCTCTCATTCGGGGACTAAAATACCGTTCCAAGTTTTAAGTGCCAATTCCGAAAATATTTGCCGACCTAATAAAATTTTCTGTGAATTAATTTTTTTCTTTGAGATTTTGTTTTTAGATTTTAACACTTATATCTTCGATTTATATCAGTTCCCGAGGTCACACAGGTTTGAAAATATAAGCCTGTCAACATGCATCTTTCACGGGAAATTTCATGCCGAAGATCTTTGGTAATAAAGGGACAAGAAGATCAAATTTGTCGAAAACGCATTAACATGAGATCGACTAAAGGAACAATTACCTTGTAAAGTTTTGTAAAAATTCGTAGAAAATAAAATACAATGGTCATTAGCGTAAATGTAGATTTCAATCTATGCAATTCGTTATGACCTATAGTAAGGATCATGCTATTTGTTATTTCTCTCTATATTTCAAAATCATCACCTATATGTGATTTGTTATTGTTATTATATCATGTTAATGTCTGTGATCTTGCGTACTGAATAAGTTTTCGTAAAGGGTAGACAATCAATTTAAGATTTTTGGCACAGGAACCAAATTTCTAAAGGGAACAATCAATTTAAATTTTTGGCACAAACCCATAATAAAGGGAACGGTTTTTTGTGCCTCCACCTTACGCAAAGGGGGAACACTTAAGGTTTTTTTCCGGAAATATTGAAACTTGTCCCAGGAACCTTTTGTACCCCCGCAAACTAATGAAGAGTACCTAAGGACCCTATAAAAATTTTTGGTTTACGATATCTCAAATTATTCCTGAGTTATTGAAGTTTTCGGTTCCCCCAAAATTTCTCTTCTAGTGGGGTGAACACCCGCTCATAGAGGAGTGCTGGGCCTCCCATCTCTAAATATCAACTTATTTTTATATGCGCCTCCATAGTTTTTAAAAAAAAATTTGAATAATAAATATATTAATAAAAACAACTTTTTGACAAGGGATTTAATGAATTAAACATTATTATTATTCCGACTGTTTCTTACTCCCTTTTCATCTTATTATTGCATTATTATACGCATCCAAAAACTAGGTAAATCAAATTACAAATACGATAAAAAGTAAAACTTTATTTTTACATTCATAATAGTAATTATAAACAACTAAAAATATCTAAAAATACGTAACAGAAACATATTTTCTTCGGCAACCTAATTTCCACCCTCTTCCCTTTTAACTCGGAAGGTACAGATGAAGCGTAAAAAACCCAAGGAGAAGATTTTATCGACCGAAGAGCAGCGATTACGAAAAACGCGAAAAAGACTCTCGAAGCAAAGAAAAGCGAAACAACTTTATCAGGGCGCGCGCGAATCGTGTTTGATTCGAAAATGTTTATGGCGAAAATGGTTCCCCTCCATCCCGCTTTTATTGAGAAAGACTTCAAAAAGATTCCTAGCCCAAATAAAAATTCCTCACGAGAGTAAATTTGTCGATATAGGTAAAGTCATCACGGGTTCCGAAGATAGTAACAAAATCTTCACGTTAATTTTTAACGGGGACGTTAAAGATAAAACGTCCGTGGTGGTAATTCACGGCTTCGGGAGTCTAGCGTTCGACTGGATCGATCTCGCGAAATTCATTACCGGTGCCAAAAAGAGGCCCATTTACCTTTTCGACACGATTGGTTTTAATCAAAGTTCGCGACCGGATTTCTTCAAATACGCCTCGGATGATAGCGACGGCGGCGGCGACGCGCATTACGCCGTCCCACCGGTGTTCGCGAAAATCGCCTCATGGCAGCAGCGTCAACGGCGGCAGGAACGACAACAACATTTCCTCCTCAATCCATCCGGTCGCCGACCAAATTTGGTTAATAAAGCGTTCAAAGCGGAAATGGAGTTCGTCAAGTCCATCGAGGCATGGCGCTCCATCCTAAAATTAGAAAAGTTTATTCTCGTCGGTCACTCGTTCGGCGGTTACCTAGCCGCTTCCTACGCCATGAACTACCCGGAGAGAATTAGTCACGCGATTCTGGTCGATCCTTGGGGATTAGTCGAACAACCCTTTTGGATGAAGCTCCTCCGAAACGTGATTAGATTACCCGTCAACCCATTTTTCTACGAACGTCTCAGGGGCCCAAAAAATACGAAGAAATTCGAAAGTCCGCTGGACGAGCACCACTATTACCGCAACATGCTGAACCCCACCGGGGAAGAAGCGTTCGCGTCCATGGTTTGCAGTTTCCAGCACGCCAGAAATCCCATGGGCGAGCGCATGCCGCTTATTCCTCGAAGCGTTCCCGTGACGTTTATTTACGGCGAGAACACCTGGGTGAATTATTCTCCCGCTTTCGAGTTTTGGACCGAGCGCGAGAATGTGAAAATTATAGCTATAAAAAACGCCGGTCACGTCGTTTTTGCCGATAATCCCGACGACTTTAACTTTCGAGTAAACGAAATAGCAATAGGCGTAGATGCATCTTTTTGCAGATATCGACTCAAATGAGAAGGCGTTATCTTTTTCCGATTTTCCAACGACGAAACTTTTATTCCTCCTTCTAGAATTTCTTTTATCAGGAATTTGATAACCGCCGCGAGATAATGAGCGGCATTTTCCTCCACTCCACGGCCGCTTTCTTTCACCAATCCCGTGTACAATTTTTCCGCTAGCTCCGTTTCCGTATTCATCGCTTTTATCTTTTTCGAATATAAATCGGCGGCCCGCAAAGAGAAAAGTGTTTATTGATTAAATTTCTAGTGTCGGTAAACTCGCCGCTGAACATCCTCCTTTTCCTCCTCCTCATTCTACTATCATTCCCTCCCTCCTCTCCTCATCTACGCCTATTGCTATTTCGTTTACTCGAAAGTTAAAGTCGTCGGGATTATCGGCAAAAACGACGTGACCGGCGTTTTTTATAGCTATAATTTTCACATTCTCGCGCTCGGTCCAAAACTCGAAAGCGGGAGAATAATTCACCCAGGTGTTCTCGCCGTAAATAAACGTCACGGGAACGCTTCGAGGAATAAGCGGCATGCGCTCGCCCATGGGATTTCTGGCGTGCTGGAAACTGCAAACCATGGACGCGAACGCTTCTTCCCCGGTGGGGTTCAGCATGTTGCGGTAATAGTGGTGCTCGTCCAGCGGACTTTCGAATTTCTTCGTATTTTTTGGGCCCCTGAGACGTTCGTAGAAAAATGGGTTGACGGGTAATCTAATCACGTTTCGGAGGAGCTTCATCCAAAAGGGTTGTTCGACTAATCCCCAAGGATCGACCAGAATCGCGTGACTAATTCTCTCCGGGTAGTTCATGGCGTAGGAAGCGGCTAGGTAACCGCCGAACGAGTGACCGACGAGAATAAACTTTTCTAATTTTAGGATGGAGCGCCATGCCTCGATGGACTTGACGAACTCCATTTCCGCTTTGAACGCTTTATTAACCAAATTTGGTCGGCGACCGGATGGATTGAGGAGGAAATGTTGTTGTCGTTCCTGCCGCCGTTGACGCTGCTGCCATGAGGCGATTTTCGCGAACACCGGTGGGACGGCGTAATGCGCGTCGCCGCCGCCGTCGCTATCATCCGAGGCGTATTTGAAGAAATCCGGTCGCGAACTTTGATTAAAACCAATCGTGTCGAAAAGGTAAATGGGCCTCTTTTTGGCACCGGTAATGAATTTCGCGAGATCGATCCAGTCGAACGCTAGACTCCCGAAGCCGTGAATTACCACCACGGACGTTTTATCTTTAACGTCCCCGTTAAAAATTAACGTGAAGATTTTGTTACTATCTTCGGAACCCGTGATGACTTTACCTATATCGACAAATTTACTCTCGTGAGGAATTTTTATTTGGGCTAGGAATCTTTTTGAAGTCTTTCTCAATAAAAGCGGGATGGAGGGGAACCATTTTCGCCATAAACATTTTCGAATCAAACACGATTCGCGCGCGCCCTGATAAAGTTGTTTCGCTTTTCTTTGCTTCGAGAGTCTTTTTCGCGTTTTTCGTAATCGCTGCTCTTCGGTCGATAAAATCTTCTCCTTGGGTTTTTTACGCTTCATCTGTACCTTCCGAGTTAAAAGGGAAGAGGGTGGAAATTAGGTTGCCGAAGAAAATATGTTTCTGTTACGTATTTTTAGATATTTTTAGTTGTTTATAATTACTATTATGAATGTAAAAATAAAGTTTTACTTTTTATCGTATTTGTAATTTGATTTACCTAGTTTTTGGATGCGTATAATAATGCAATAGATAAGATGGAAAAGTGTGGAGTAAGGCAACATGACCCATGCATGGAGTTTAATTGTTTAATTCATTAGAATCCTGGATGAAAAATAGCCGTGTTTTTATTATGTATAGTGGGTTTGTTTATGTTTATGCTAGGATTTTTTTTTAAACTATGGGAGGCCGCATATAAAAATATTAGTTTGTTGAGTATTAGAGATGGGAGGCCCAGCAGTCTCCTCTATGAGCGTGGTGTTTCATACGTCGTTCGACTAGATATTAGAAATTGTGGGGAACTCGATATAACTTAATTTTACTTAGGAATAGATTTGACAGATATTCGTAACCAAAAATTTGGTGTATAGGGTTCCTTATGGTAGCTGTTTCAGTAGTGTTTGCGTGGTTCATGAGAAGGGTTCCTGGGTAATTTCAATTATTTCCGTGGATAGAAAGTGTCATTTTAAGGTTTTTTCGCTTCTGGCTTTGCGTGTAAGGTGTTGGCACAAAAAACCGTTCCCTTGTATTGAAGGGTTGTGTTGGCAAAAATTTAATTGAATTGTTCCCTTGTTGATAGACTTTTTTGCCACCAGAATGTAAAAAAAAAAACACGGAATTTTAGGCATGTAAAACTGCATGACTTGCGCTTACTATATTTCTGGTTCATGAAGCGTAATGTATAGATTTGAAGATTACAATCGGTATACCATTATTTTTTTTTTTTCTACGTAATTTTTAAATGTCAAGGTAATGTTCCCTTTGAGTTGCGGAATTTTGTTATGCGTTTTCGCAGCAATTTTGATCTGTCTGTTCCTTTTTATGTACCAAGAGATTTCGGCATTGAATTTCCCGGTGATAGATGCGGATGGTTGCAGGCTTATGATTTTTTCAAACCTGTGTGACCTCGGGAACTGATTAAAGTCGAGAGGTCTAAGTGTAAAGAAGTTCTAGAAAAAATTCAAAGAAATTTATTTCACAGATATTTTTTAGTCGCAAATATTTTTTTCGGAAGTTGCACTGTAAGACCTTGTCGACTTATTTTATGTCCCGATGAGGCGTCCACTAATATTGTACGTCATATGTATATCCTGGTTTAACGATTAGTTTATAGTTCAAGAAAGATTGTTTATTTGAAGAGTCGGCAGCGCCGGCTTTTTCGGATTTCCCTGTAAGGCGACATCTTATATTATAGTGACGTTTTCGGAAGGAACTCAATATAACGACGCTAAGTGCGTCGCGCTATGCCTTTAGGGTGTCTATACATCTGTTGGCATCCGGTGTATGTGGTGAACGTTTCCGAAGGAAAATGATTAAGTCGTGATGGTCTAAGGCGAAAATCTAAAATTTCCAAAAGAAAATAATTCTCAAAAATTTTTCTAGGTAGAAATTATTTTTCGGAATTTGCACTTAGACCCTTTGGGCCTTTACCAGTTTTGCCTAAAGCGCGTCACTTATATGTACGTCTCTCATTATGATCTGGTTCGTACGTATGAGTTTTGGTCGAGTCGTTAAGAAATTGGAATTTTGATAGAGCGTTCAACCGCTTTTCGATTGTTCTTCAATTATGGCGACACGGGATAGGTTATAGTGACGTTTTAGAGTAGGTGGACTTAGAATGAAGCGTCCTATCGTGCTCGCGCTTACGGCGTTTTGTAGTGGTTATACATGTAATAGGAATCCATCAGTTTGAACCCGATTTATAGTTGATGTTTCGAAGGGAACTATAATAAGTCGAGAGGTCTATAGTATTAAGTCGAAGGTTCTAAGTATTATAGTCGAAGGTCTTAAGTATATAGTCGAAGTCTAAGTATAGAGTCGAAGGTCTAGGAGTATAGTCAAGTCAGATGTGTCCTAAGTGCGAAGGTCTATAGTGCTAAGTCGAAGGTCTAGAGTGCTAAGTGCGAAGGTCCTTTACGTGCTAAGTCTGAAGGTCTAAGTGCTATCGAAGGTCTAAGTGCTTGGGAGATCCGAAGGTCTAAGTATATTGTGGAAGGTTCTATGAGTTTGTGTCTAAATTATTCGTATTAAATTTCTCAATGAGGAAAATAAACACAGAAATATTTTTTAAGTAATATTAGTTTTTCGGATATTTGCTAGACTTTCGATCTGTTTGTATCTAGGTCCGATCTAGGTGTGCTACTGATTATTGTTACTGTCATAAGTCCTGATTTGACGATATGGTTACTTAGAATAAGGTATTTGAAAGTGTTCAGTCCGCTCCTATTTTCCTTGTATGGGTTACATCATATTATATTATGTGACGTTTCGAAGGTGAACCCAAAACGAGCCTATACGTGATCTGCGCGACACCTTTTTAGGTATAAGAGCTATCGGCTTCAAACCCGAGTATAGTGACGTTGTTCGAAGGGGTAAGTGATATGAAGTCGAAGGGTCTAAGTTATTATTAGTCGAAGGGTCTATAGTGCTTAAAAATAGGTGAAAATCTCCCACATGATTTATATTATAGTATTCACAAGGAATATTTTTAAAGTCGAAATTATTTTTCGGAAATTTGTTTTTTTTTTTTTTTTTTTTTTTTGTTTGTACTAGATCCTTCGACTTACATGAGTCCAGTTTCCTCCACCTCGGCGTCACTATATGACCATAATTCGGTTTTGACGATAGTTCGAAGCTTAAGAAAATGGCATTGTGAGACGCGTGCTCCGCCGCTGTTTGTCGGATTCCGTAGTGATCCTAATTATTGATAGTGATCGTTTTCGAAGGGAACCCAAAAACGACCTAACGTGATCGCGCGACACCTTTTAGGTATAAACTATCGATTCAATCCGATATAGTGACGTTTCGAAGGGAACTGATTTAAAGCGAAGGTCCAAGTATAAGTCGAAGGTCTAAGTGAGAAAATCTAAAAATCTCAAATAAAATTATTCACAAAAATTTTTTAATTCGAAAATATTTTCTGGAATTTGCACTTATACCTTCGACTTAATACTTTAAAAAATTATATAACTAAATAAATATTTTAATCTATTCTTTTATATATATTCTATTCTATATATATATATATTTTAATATATTATATTATATTTTTTTATTTTTTTACCGTTATTTATCCTCTAAATAATTTTTCAAGAAAACTTGAATTTATGTGTGGGTATCCTTAAATGTAAAAGAATAGTGAAAAGTAGAATTTAAAAAAATATCCAAGTTTTTTTAATTTTGAAAATTTTTAACATGGGGGTGCGAAGTAATAACGCTTTACGTATAACGTTTGGTTGTGTGTCCTCTCAGGGATTAACCGAGATGCATTTGATATCAGAAGGAATTTTTCAAAAAGTATAAAAATTGGTCAATTTTTGTCGCTATGTATCAGGATCAAAAAACCACTAATAGCGAAAAAAAAAAATTTTTGCGAGGGCTTTGTTATATGAAAACAGTTAACAGCAGATTTTTGATTTCCATCGGGTTAGCGCGTTACTTTCGAAGTTAAATTATTCTCAACTAACTTATCGTTTGCATAAAGAAAGGTTAAAGAAAGATATGAGGAAGAGGTAGAGAAATTATTGAAAGATTGATTGCAGGAAATATTGATTAAATTAAGAGATATTGTTGATATAGAAGATCATAAAGTTATTAAAGTTATTAAAGTAATGTGCAGCATCATTATCATTCCTTTTTTTATATTTTATAAAGAACGAAATCGAAGGAAATGGCCGCCGAAGCAAATCTCATGCCGGTAACGAGCGACACTCTATTCGAACTTTTAGGCGATGCGAAATATTTGCTACACCCCGATTACGACTGCAGAAGGAGTCCTGCTCTCGGTTCGTCCTCGCGTAATAGCGATAATAATAGTGATAAGAAGTACGATTTAGATAATGAGAAACGTAAACTATTTTCTTGGGTGGAAAATTTAGATTGTTCGTGCAATAAAAAGGAGATTACCGAATTCATTAAGAAATTCGAGGGAGAAGAAGAAGAGGAGGAAGAGGAAAGGGAAGGGAATCCGAATCCTCTGCAAACGACGATGCTAGGTTCCGGGATATTTCATTTCGTTAAAATGTTGGCACTGAAAGAGTATTTTTCTCACCCCAAAAACCTGTTCGAATTCATTTCCGCCGAGACGAAAGAGAAGTACGACTTTTGTCATTGTTTGGAGGAAAATCTCGCGTACGAGATAGAATTGGAGGCCCTTTCGTGTTTAATTTGTTACTCTTGCAATAGGGTCACGTGCCTCAAATGTTTTTATTCTCATTACTCCGCGAGCGACGGCGGCGGCGGCGGCTTAAACGAAAAGGAGGAAGAAAAGGAATCGTCTCAGGCCCTCCCGCCATCGCCCTCCTCGTCGACATCGAGCCGTCGCCGCCTCTACCGGTGCTGCGACGAAGTGAGACTGTTTACCATAGACGGTTATTTTAAAAAACTTCGGGAGGGCTGCGCCGAAAAAGGTAACGGTTTCTATCCGTTATTTTTCGCCGCCTTCAAGTCGATAATTTTAACGAATTACCAGGACACGTCGATTTTCAAAAACCTAATCATGAAGGGGGTCACCGATAAACGCCTCGACTATCAGGTTCAGGTTTGCATCAAGGGAGGAGAAACGGATTGCTTGTCGTTTTCTTCGGAAACCGATTGCTTGGTGAACGACGCCTGGAAGGGAAATAAGGGAGTCTATAGGATCAAAGACGGCATCGAGGAATTTTGCCTTTGCCGCGAGCTTTCGTTCTTGTTCAAAGTTCGTTCGCGACGGTGCCTCTCCAAGCTATCTCGATTTTCGGTCATCGGTAATTACGCCCTGTTCTTTATCGATTACAGCGTCCCTCTGGTAGACGAGCTCGTCAACGTCGAGGCTGATTTGATCGAAGGGTTTAGCTCTTTGGCAAAGGGCGGTGGTGGTGGTGGCGGGGGCGGGGTTGGTCTAAGGCGAAAAAATATCGCTAAAAGGAAAAATAAAAACGCCAACTCGGTCGATTCCGCCGACGTTCTAAACTCTTTGCTTCGAATGACTAAATCGGCGATGAGGAAAAAGTCTGCGGCCGAGGGAGGAGGAAAAGAAAGAGGAGTGGTAACGTTCCTCAAACCACCACTCGGAAGCTCTCCTACGACGTATAAAGAGAAATTTGACGAGCAGCGAAAACGTTTCGACGATTTCGGAAAAATCCGCAACGACGAGGATTTTGGCGGCAGTTCGACCGGAGACGGAGATGACGACAAGAAATTCATGCACGTAAATTGTTCCCTAGAAGTCGATTTTTACGGTTACGAAAACTTCGTTTCAGATCAAAGCACTTTTATCCCTGATCCTGTAGAGGGCGTATGCTTTTTAAATAACGAACGAGAAAACGTCCCTGAAAACCGTCTATTTTTCTATTTTTCGGACAAATACGAGTATAGACTCCTGATTCCGCCGATTCTTATAAATAAGTCTCGTAATCACGTTCTCGTTCTAAAAGGGATAAATCATAAATTTAATTTCTGCGAATTCCGGCGCGGCGAGGTTAACGGCGTTGGAGGTTGCGATAGTCGTCCTCGGCATCAACGTTACCACTACTTCGGATCGGAAATTACGAAATTCCTTTTAAATGAAATTGAACGCGTAAAATTTATAAATTCGAATTTGACCAAAAAAATCACGAGAGAAAATCGTTCTTATTTAAACAAATTATTAGAGCAATTTACGGATATCGCCAAGGGCGACGCCGGTGACGAGAAAAGATCTTCCGAACGAAGAAAGCATCGCGATCAATTCGTCGATGTTGAGGAGACGAATAACGGAGAAGCAATAGGGAGGTGTTCGGAGGTGGAAAGTGGAGGAGGGGGTGGATCGACGATTTCTGGATCGGAAACCGTTATGGATTTCGATGATGGATTCTACGTCGACGACGGCGGCGACAGTGACGATAATACATTCGACGAAAACGGGGGGGAGACGCAATTATCCGTCGACGGATCGGACTTGATTTACAAAAATTTGTTCAATCATTAACCCCACCGTCGGTATTTGTTTTTTTCGTTGTCTTTGTTATTGTTGTTGTTCTTCTTCTTCTTCTTCATCTTCTTCTTCTTGGAATTAAAAAAATATAGTTTTAATAGTATATATTGAATAATAAATAAAGTTAATATTATTCACGAAAATATCAATCAATAACTGCTTTTTATTCATACCGTAACAAATTCTCGATGGACGAGGTGAAATTACGCCCCAACCTAATTTCGAAAGCGCATCTCTTCAAAAACCAAAAATACGTCGAAAACGAATCTTCGAACGTTTTCTACTCCCTCGTCGAACCGGGGAAATTATACCCCATTTCCGATTTCTGCTTCATATCGAGCGGGTGGTTCGAAGAGGCGGGTTCGGTGTTTTTTATATAGGACGTCGAAAGGTTCGGCACCTTCCGCGCGTTTCTATCGGAAAACAACTTCAAATGCGACGTTAAAAAGTTTCTAAGCTCTCATTTAACCGACTCTCTGGCCCAAAAGGTGTCGTTCATCGGCGGTCCGAGCGATGTTAAAAACACCTACGGTTCTGGAATAGCGTGGGAGTCGCTAAAACTACCGACACCACCCGCGCCTCGGGGTAATCCGGTCCTCCTCCTTCGCTTTAACGAAATGAGCGACCGAGACAAAGATTTCGTTATGAAGCTATGCTGGTCGGTGGGCATTTTTTCTCTTTACTATTATAGCTACCAAAAAATCGACGCCGTGGTGATTCTGAACCCGTTTTCGTGCTTCAAAGTAAATTCGGGGGACGGGCTGGAAAGATTCGTCTTTTACGACCCTTTTCAGACCTGCTTAAAAGATGTCAAAGATTTTCCCCCCTCTTCTTCAGGGTCGTATTATAATAAAAACGTGAGAAGAGAGTTTTTGATTTACTCGTACATGGTTAAACAATTTCGAGTCTCGAATCGCCTGTTCAGTTCTTCATTTCTTCGAGAATATTTGCGCGAAAAAGAAAATGGGGGAATCGAGAGTGGAATGTTTGAAACGCTCGAAAAAGCGTCGAAGAGATATTTGGAGGAAAACGCGTTTCCGGACGTCGAACCCAGGATCGAAGTCGAGCGATTTGTCCCTCGAGAGTTTCTAGAAGAGAAAAAAGCTCCTTTCAGGAATAGTTCGATCGAGTTATTCGACTGTACCTCCGCCCGGAATAGTAAGCCACGACCTATTGAAAATCAGGACCGGGAAGAGGAAACGGATTTTCACAGTCGATCTCGTAACCTATTTTCCCCGGGCGGTCGTTCGTACACTTTCCGAAGCATTCGCCTAATCCACGATCCAGGAACGAAGATTAATCACGATACCTTTAAAAAATTTAGAGAATACGAGATCATTTACGAAATGACTAAGCGTAGAGGCTCCGAGAAGATCAACGCGAAAATCTTTTGGCACATTGAGTTAGAACGCGCGTTACTTAATTCTCCCTCCATCATGGATTGCGCGAGAAGAAACCGAGTCGAAAATCATCGCGATTCCGGGGATTGTCTCGATTGCCGAGTTTCGTTGCTGGGCCTGGGTTCACTTTTGCGCCTATACGATCGCGAAAAAAATCCGTCGCCGACGCAGCCAAAGTCGTTCTTATCGTCATCATCTTCACCACCGCAGGAGCCGCCCATTCGCGAAATGAGCGTGGTGGCGAACGAAGCCCGCGGTATAAGTAGTAATAAGAACGTCAACGTTTTATTCAGTAAATTCGTACCGTCGGATAAAATTCACCTTGTTGACCTCGAACGCGGAATGAAGATCGTTAAAGGGCGAAAGGTAGAATTATCAAAACCGCGTAAAAGCGCGCGCGAACGCGAAAGCGCTCTGATGTATCGACGCGAAGCGGGCGGAAATTACGTTATTTTGACCACGCTACCGTCTCAACCCCGCCACCGCTCCGCTACGGTCGTGATCGAAAAGGTTTTCATGAAAGGAAATATTTTCGACGGTTCGACGACACTCTTCTCGTATCCTGACATTTTCGTGGAGGTCTGCTGTGATAAAACGACCATTCTGCCCTGCCGAGTTATGATGCGTGTGTTTCGTTCTTAGTCGACAATGAAGCTGTGTTACTGCTGGACGAGTGGGGCGGGGAAGATAGTCGTGTAATCTAGTGTTATCGTGAATTTTGAAGGTTTCCGGATTTTTCGGCTGTTGCCTGCCGTTATTCTTGTTGGCTTTGTGTGTTGGTCTGTTCGCTGTGGTGGTTCATTGTTGTTTTGCTGGCAGATGTGTTATCAAGATCCCTCGTAGATGGGCTATGCGTGAATCTGTCTTAGGATTAGTCGCTGGTGTTGTGTAGACTCGGAGATGGAAGTGTGTAGTTCGTAGCGAGGTATATTTGATAATGTCTCCTGCTCTAGGTGATAGTAAGAGATATGTATTTCTCTCTGAAACTCTCGTGGGGTGTTTGTGGCTTCTTATTGTGTCTGCTTTCTATTTCGCGTTATTAGAACGAATTACGCTTCCGAAAATAAGATTGGATTTTTCCTTTCGAATTCCCTACGAACGCGCTCGGTTATCCTATATTCAGTATTCGGTTCGAAGAGTTTGAGTGTGTGACCATTAAGTATAATGATACATGTGGTTTAACGGTGACTCAGCGGCAACGAGCGTCGTAATACAGTGGTAGGTTTTTTGTGTTGTTGTTTGGGTGTGTTGTGTTTGGGTGTTGTTTTGAGTTTGGGGGGCGAGAAGTTTGAGGTGGATTGGACGGTTAGATTCCTCGTGTTTCTGAGTTCACCTGCACAATCGCGTCAAGAAGTTTAGGTAAAGAGCTGTACAAGGTATATAGAGAAATCGTTTATTATTTAATATAATCGCCCTTATGTTTCGACATTGTTTCCTGCTTTCTTAAGATAAAATGTAGTGGAAATAAAAAAACGTAATAAAGAAAATTTGATATTACTCGGTTGTGTTTAATATATTAAATATAATCAACTAACGTTTTTGTCGATGATAAACGCTGACTAGTGCCAAAAAAGAGCAGATCGCCTGGTTCGTCACCTAACTTATGATCGACGAGCGAAGAAAAGCTGTGTTAGTTCGCATGTCTTGTAAGTTCTTTACTACTCGCGTTTATCTTATTGGGAGTCTGTCGTAGGCTGGGAGATATCTCACAGGAGTAGAAAATTCGTTACGGTTTTGTAAAGATCTCTCGCTTAGTTATTTGTATTGGATTTATTATAGATTAGGTATAGAGGTGGCGCGTAGTTTTAGATAAGTTCCGGTTTCAAGCCGTAGAGCAGTGATGTGGCGTTGGCGGTCTGTCGCCAGGGAGATATATGTCATGACGCGCTAGTGTTTCATGTCTGCTGGAAGAGAGAAGGCGTAAAGGGCTGTTTGTCTTCGAGAGATGCGTGATGCGAGAGGAATGTGGATTGTTCCTACTTAGGGTGCTAGGGTTCCGAAGGCTTTAGTTTCTCACGGCAAAGGTTTCCGCGTTGAAGAACCGCGTGGGATTTGAGGATTGTTGTCGTCTGTCTGTGTGAGAATATAGTCAGTCGGTTTGTTTAATGTGGAAATATGAAAACCGCTTAGTCGATGTTGTGTGGTTGGGTGGAGTTTCTTTTCTTATTGTATCCGTGTTCGTACGTTGATTACTCGCTTGGTTTGGAGTTGGTTTTGAGGTAATAGGAGCAGGGATGAATGGTGATGTGTCGTCCAACATGCCGGTCAAGTTGGTAAAGTTATTTAGTCGGCGAGTAGGAAGGTGACGATGTTGCGATGAGGTGATAAGAGCGGTGTATTGTGCGTATTTGTTGTGATGAGGTCTGAAGAGTTGTTTACGGAGTTGTTGTTCGGCGCTCCTACGCCAATGAAGGAGTTAGTCCTTGAGGATGAGATAGAGTGCCGACCGGTCGGAGAGAAGAGCGGCCGAGCTAGCTCTGCGTAATTCGGGACGTGTGTCTGTGAAGAATGGAGAATAGTCTGCGATATAGGACCTTTCTGGAAAATTGGAGGTGAAAGATAGCCTGGACGCATGCCGAGGTTTTTCCGACTGGCATGACCGCACGAGTTTTGGTGAGAAGGTGGAAGAATTAATCGTTCTGTCGCGATATATCGCATAAGCTGACTCGTCTACCTCAACCAAGACCCCGGATAGAGACGGCATCAAGTCCGTTACGCCAGTGAGCGATCGACGTACGACGACCAAGCGCGCGAAGCTTGAGTTGTACGCTTCGCCTGTGCCGACACTGTGCGATGTCCGCTCATGAGTAGGGTGATTCTGATTCATCGTCTCATATAAAGAACGAGATTGTATTTCCTTCTGCCATCGACGCGGGAGTAAGGTACGTCAATCTAGTGCTCAATCAACTCAGATGTCTGCTGGAGAAAGGTGAGGCATGTGTGTGTGCCTTGAGAATATTGGTGACGTACATATCTTGCCTGCTGGTGAAATTTTGATCGAAAGAATTTAGAGAATCTCATCATTGGCATATATCGAACAAATTTAGTTATCGTTATTGGTTGTAATTTAGGTTTCTAGGTCGCTTTAGTCTGCGTGTGGTCGTGGTTGTTGTTAGTTCTATGTGTTCGGGTGGGCTGGACGGTTGTGTGGTGTATTGATGGGGATATGGTATCAGGAGGTTGTGAATGGACGGGCGATTGTGTTTCATTTTTCCTTCTCGTTTTTGACCGAATATGTTTTCTCACGAGTCGGGCTAGCGTAGCTGGTGTGTTCTAGGCTAGATCTGATCAGGGCTGCATAGATAAAAATTAGAGTATATAATGTCTATACTGATTTTGTATGTTGTGAATGATTTATAACCTTTTTTTATTATTGTAAATATGTGACGTAGATATTATTCATAAGTAATGTTTTAATTATATTTTGTTAAGTTAAATTGGAGTATGAAGGATTATTGAGTGTTGTTTTATACGTTTTTAGTTAATTATTCGGTCGTATGCCTTGTTGGATAAAAAGAAATATGATCCAATACTGACCACGGAGTATTTCACTGCTTTGCTGTAATAAATTAAATAGAATGAAGATGTAGGGATAAAGAAGAGCAAAACTGTAGATAAAAGGAGTTTAATTTTCATCTTTACAGATTTTAAAAATATGATGAAATGATGAATATCCGACATAAAAATCCCTAGCTCGTATTTTTCCTTCCTTACCGGAGAGGGCGAAGGATGGGAATTCAAAACAATTTTTTAGGCAGCGGCTGCGGCGTACGCAGCGTGGTCTGCTCGCAGGTGCCAGCGTCTATACGATCACGTGGGACTATCGTGATTTTGTCGCGCAGCGGGTATGAAGGCGATTGGCTGTCCGGATTTTCCTAAGAGTTTTAGATGAGTCCTATTATTCGATGATTTCGGAGGAGCAGCGTTCTGAGATTGGTAAGGAAGAGATTTAGGATGCGTTTCTTTGTTAAGAAGCGGAGTCTCGTGGGATTTCTTTTCGTGTTGCTAGCGCGTTTGAATTGTATGATCCGTCACGTCGGTCCAAGAAAAGGCGAGAAGGCGTGCGGATTTGGTGTGGGTGTTTCGCTCCGATGGAAAGGATCACGCCGATTAGTCTCGGGAAATTGCTGCTCGAGGTCTGGGAATCATTTTGCAAGCCACCTCAAAAATTATGTTAATTAAGCCCAACATCACTCTAGATTATCGTCTCAAGAGATATTCGTACACCCTAAATGTTATATTTGAATATTTAGCGGATAGGATAGATTCGTTGACGTCGTTCGTTTTCGAGGTAGATAAAAATATTATCCAACCATCGAACTACATTGACAAACACCAACGCGTGTATCCTTATCGTTGGAATGAAACGAATTATTGCGGGTTTTATTTATTGGGAAAATGTTCGACCGTTTGTTTCACCCTTTCATCGCTACCACTCGAAGATAGCGGCAACGGCGCGGGTGAGGGAGAGGACGTTTCTACGACGGAAAACTATTATTCTTTGGTGAGCCACGACGTTGAAGATGAGAGCAACGACGAAGGCGACGGTAACGACATTAGTTTCACGACCAGGAGAAGAATATTTCCATCACTAAAACCGAGTGAAAATGAACCAACGTCTACAATAGGCAATAAATTAAAAATTGAAGACCAGTTGATCCGGTTGAAAAGAAAAGACGTTACATTGATTATACTAATCTTAACCGGGATCGGGAGTTTTTTATCGATTTTGGGGGTTTGCTTGTTTATACTGAAGATGAGGAAAAGAAAAAGAGAGACGCCTGGCGGGATATCAATGTCTAATTTTAATCATCAAATTTCTCACGAAAGCTAGCTATATATATATATATATATATATATATATATATATATATATATATATATATATATATATATATATATATATATATATATATATATATATATTTTATAAATATTTTTATTGTTTTTAATTTTACTGGTGAGCGAGTTTTTTTACTGTTTGGTGATGGTTTTTTCATAAAAAAATTAGATTTTTTAATAAAATGAATAAATAATATTTCCGTAAATTTTTATCATTATCATTTGATAAGAGAAGAAATTATTCATAAAAATCAAGTTAGGCGAAAATGATGATTTCGAATAAATAAATATTTTCATAATAACCGCGATAGCGATGGGGGGGGGTGGCGTCATTTAAATATAAGCACCCGCCCAGCGTTTAGATTCAAACTCCAGGCAGTGGAAGAAAAACATGGGCTTCAAAACTTTGGTCTTCGTGCTCGCGTTTTATCTATCGCAGCAGCAGCATGTTCGTGCTATGGTTCATGACGATAAAGCCGATCACACCATTCGGCTTACGAGAAGATACTGCATCGATTTTTTAGATGAGAACGAATCTTACTTTTATTTCAACAACGTGGGCAGAACGATATATCACTTTTTCAAAACGGATTCGTGCGAGTCTTTCGGCGGCATTAAAATTATACCTTACAATGTCGAACCCGATGAAATCTGCAAGGACGAAGCATTTGTTCTGGATAATAATATCCTAAAAACCATCCCGCACGAGGCTACTCCTTACGAGTTGCCGATTAACGAAACTGATTTTGGTAGGCCCGTTGTTATCTTAGAATATTATCTACAAGGACTTCATTCTACTCGATATACGGTATTCGATTATTTATCCTATGCGAAGGTGGAAAAAACATTAGCGACTTTAAATTTCGAAGAGGTCGATAAAACTTCCACCACCCGAGCCCAGTACTGCGAAAATGGAACAAAAAAATTCCCGCATACATCCAAATTACCGAAATATTGCGGATTTTTTATAACGGGAAAATGTTCGACCTTTTGCCTCAATATTACGGTGGTAATATTTAAAGGAAGATGGACAGAAGGAAATGGCAGCGCCGTCTCGACTGAGGAAATGGCCATCGTCGAGCTTTCAACACCGCCACCCATTTTTTCATTACGCGACGAATACGATTACGATTACAGCGAGAATGGCTTAATAAATACTCCGGCTATCGGGAGAGGAAACGGCTCTTCGCCAAAGAAAAATAAAAATAACGAAAATATTCGGCAGAACGAAGACAAAAAAGAAGCTAATGCGATGAGGTTCGTTTCGAGCGAGGCGTCTTCTATAGTCGAGAAAGGAAATGATCAAAATTTTGAAAAACTTTATGAATCCAGCTCGGAGGACTCGTATATCTTCTCTAATGATAGATTTACGAGATTTTTTCTAAATTACGCTTTCGCTGTTGCGGGAGCCCTTATAATTGTGACGCTGCTCATTATTCTATTTCATCTATGCAAAATGATAGTAAAAAAAAGAAGAATCATGAGGAACCAGAAACATTACTAAATTATCGGTTTTAATCCGTTTTATCGCGATAGATAGCTAAATTAAAAAAGAAATGTCGCTTCATTCAATATTATATTCGGGTCACATTTTTTCTACTTATTTATTTATGATTGTGATATTCTAATTATTTAATTAAAATTCTATTCCCATTTACGGTATCTTATTGTCCTTGATCGCCATACTCGAGAAAGGAGAACGGGCTTTCCTTATTTTAGCCCTTTTTTATATCTGGGGGTTGCTGGACAGTTAGTTAGCTCTCGAAGAAATAGAAGAAAAAAAAAGAACCTAGCATCGTCCAGCCTTCGAGCAAACCCGTATTCGGTTTATTCTACAAAAATTTATATTATTTATTTTAAATTCTCTATTCAAATTATTTTGCATTTTTTAACAATAGGTAAGCTAATATTAGGGGTTTCTATATTTTATTTTTTATTCATTCTATCTAAATGATTAAAAAAAGTCAATAACAACAAATATTTTAATAACGAATTTTCATTTTGTTTAGGAATATTTCTGGGGGAGAATGGAAGGGGGGAGGTATTGGGTGATGGTATCCCTCGGCTTGAAAAAATCGATCGTATTTAAATTTTTATTGAAAAAATTAAAATGATAATTATTATAACAATAACAATAATTTTATTATTTAATAATTACTTAATAATATTTAATTACTTAACGCTATTTACTTTCTGCCAATAAATAGCTCTTACGTCGAAGAAAAAAATCAGTAGAGGTCCTAAAAATACAACGAGAGCTAACTAAGCGTACGACAAATATAATTTTTTAAAAGAAAACTTAAAATGCTTTACAGAAGAGTATCCGATTTCGAATCGCGTAATTTTGAATTCGACAAAAATTACCAGTTGCAGTTTATCCGTAAGAAAAACGGACGAGATTTTTTTAAAATCGAACATTTAGGAGAAGATAAGAGCAATCATTTATACGTGAGCAAGGAATGTCTAGTAGCGATTTTGAGGCACTTGAATAACTCTTACGAAGATCGAGAGAGGGGGGCGCTGGAATTGTTCTTAAGAGAAACTGAAGACGTTGTAAAGAAAAATAAAGTCGAACCCATCGCCCCACAGGATTGTCCTCCGAAAGATAAAGAAGGCGATTCGCGTCAGGAAAATGCTTCCGAAGACGGATGGGGGCCGAACGACGACGAAGAAGAAGAAGGCGACGGCAACAACGCGTGTGGGATTGGAAACGATGGCGAAAAGGAGGAAGAAGAAGAAGAAGAAGAAGAAGAAGACGTCGTGAAATCGAATAAAAAGTTTATTAAACTCCGATGGGTAAAATATACGGACAACGAAGGATTCGACCTCGTTTCCCTTCAAGTTTGTTATTGTTCCAACGACAAAATGGCGTTTAAGTACAAATTGTTTTTCAAAGAGAAAAAAATTATAAAAAAGTTCCTAGATCTCAAGCCGATTATCCATCATTTTCTGACGGAATACTTGGTGTTTCAAGAAATCATGAACCGATCTCTTAAAAGTTTCGTTACATTTTACGTAAACGAAAGAATATTAGACCTGGGAAAAAAAGACGAGCGATTGCGCAGATTTTCCTCCCGGCATAAATTAGAGGAGAAAACGAACGTAGAATTTTTCTTGTCAAACGATTACAAAATGAAGGAATTTGTAATTCGTTTTAAGGAGGAAATTAAGAAAATATATGGTGACCATAATATAGTGGATGTGAAAGACATCGTTTACGTTTTAAGACGTCGCGATTTTCAGCGTGAAGAAATTACGCGATTAGTTTTTGAAGCTATGGAGGAGCTGGGAAAAAAATCCTGAATCGACCAACAACCAATCGACCAACGACAAACCGGCCAATTTTCCATCCATATCGCGTCAATAAAACGTATCGTATTTTCGTTTAGATAAAAAAAATTATTAATATCGCCAGTATAAATCACTGTCGTGATTATAATTGTACGTAATTGTCTATATCTTTTATATTCTATCAATCTATATTCTATATACTATTTATAATTTTTATTATTTAAGAAGAAGATTTTTTGTATGGAACTTTAAGAATAAAATATAATTGTATTTATTATATAATAATTTTTTTATTATATTATACGCTTAAATAAAAGTAATTTTATTCTTATTTTAATTACTATTCCTACGACGACAACACCGGTGACATTATTATACTATTATTATAATTATAATTATAATGAGTATTATTATTATTATTATTATTATTTTTATTCATTATATTATTAACTTATTATTATTATTATTAATTATTATTAATTATTATTATATTATTATTATTATTATTATTATCTATTATTGAATATTATTAATATTATTATTATTATTCATTATTATTAATTATTGTTTATCTATTTTAATTAGCCACTCGCTATTGCACCCGTTAGCGATAATGACTGGGGGGAAGACTAACGTGACGGAGACGGAGAGGGACATTTTTTCATTGTTCAACGTCGTATTTAATAGCAAATACGCGAGTTTGATCGAAGTTATATCGCGTACGACGACTAACATTAAGAGAAAGGACCAACAGGAAGGATTTCTATTGGAACTACCGTTCGTGTTTCGATTTCATCGCAAATATACCCTCCTTTTCGCACTCGCCGTTTTCTCGGTGGTGAAGCAATGCCAGTTTCAAAACGAACCCATAAAATGCATCAAATCCTCGGTGAATAACGTAAGCGTTCGGAAAGATTTACTCAACCTGTGTTACTCGTACCCGTTTATTTTGGAAAACGTCAACGATACGAGATTGGAATTCAATAGCGCGTTTCCCCGAACTTACGTGTTGTATTACCGTTGGATCCATTGGATAATGCTTTTGATATCGGTAACATACGGCTTATTGGGACAAATCACCAATCACAAACTCTCGCGAGAATTAGTGATTAACGCGAGTTCTTTAGTTTCTCTCTATAAAAAAAACGTCGATTGCCGCCGTCGTGGCGGTCGAGTGAAACGTGATACCAGTGGTGACACCTTTCGAAAGTTGGGTAAAAATCGCGATGAAAATTCTAACAATCAAGGGTCGAAAAACGAACCATCGCATAAAGGCGGCGGCAGCGGGAATCGAGAAGAGGAGAACGAAGAAAAATTAGCTCCGTCTAATTTCATCAAACCTAGAGACGTAAAAATGATAAATCGTTGGCTGATGAAAATAGTATTTTCGCTAACGTTTTACCTGTTCGTCGACACGATGATATTCTTCGGGGTGAATTACGCACTTCATCACAAATTTCTAACTTTACCGATATCGTCTTACCCCTATACGCGGGACCTACCCTATTTCACGGACCGTATTTCGAGGTTATTCCCACCATTCGCCTATTGCGAGATCGATAAAGTGCATGAGCTAAACGCCGATAGAAAAGACGTTTACGGGTGTCATCTCACCCTCATGGAGATGTACGAAAAGGTCTTCTTCGCTTTCTGGGTGTGGCTTTCCTTCGCCGTCGCTTTGACTTTACTTTCGTTATTCTATATATTTTTATACTTTACGCCGATTATGAAACGCCGTTTACGGAGCCGAATGAGGACCGAAAATAAACATCTCGCCAACGAAATTAGGAAAACGTTGCTTCTCGAATTCACGTTCGGAGACATTTACTTTTTGGACCGCGTCAGGAATCGCCTTAGCCAGGAGGAGTTCGCGAGTTTCTTTCTAAAATATATCGAGGGAAAGAAAGAGCGCCACATTTGAGTGAATTTTTATTCATCGCGTTTCTAACGCCACAAAAAATCTTAAAATTATTATAACACCGTTTTCGCTACATTTACTAATAGTTGAGGCCTAAATTCTTTCGTCATTATTTCGAAATAATCATTTTCATCAATTTTTTGTTTTCGATATTTCCACCTATTGCGTTTTTTTAAGTCCTTTATAAATTTATTCTTCACGTCCAAAGGGTAATAAGTGTACATCCTAAGAGCGTATTCCGGAAAGTACGAATTAATGGAGAAAGTCGTATCCTGATGAACGATATATTTTAGGGATATTTCTCGCAGCTCTTCGATTTCAAATTTCGAACTCAAGGAGTAAAAGTAAGACACGTTTTCCTTATTTAAATTAGTCATCACGAACAAGGAAAGGTAATTTCTTAGAGCGGCGATATTAAAAAGTTTTGATAAAAGTAGAATTTCGGACAATAAACGCGGGATATTGAGAAAATGCTCATCAATATGTCCCGCGACTAAATAATTTATCATTTCAATGACCGATTCGACATCTACATTGCAAATCGTAAATTCTCTTTGAAGATGGAACAAAGAAACCGATTCCGCTGCTTCTGAAATCGTTTCTGAAGCCACTCCGTCGTCTTCAGCTACGAAATCACCATATTTCAAGACACTTCCGTCGATAAACATGAGAATGATGGCGGCGACTTTGTTGATGCTCTCTATCGCGCCCTTCTCTTCTACGCCGCGAGCATGTAAACATTTACGAACTCTGTTTAAAATTATAACCGATTAATATATATATATATAGTATATTATATATATATATACTTATATATATAAATAATATAATATATATATATATATATATATATATATATATAATATAATATATCGAATATCTGAAAAAAATATATATATATATTACAAATAAAGAAGATAAACTCTAAATATTTACTTACCAGATTTTTCTTTCTTCTTGAGACATATCAGTTTTAATACATTATCTTTTATTTGACCAGCTAAAATCTTCTCTATATCTTCTTTGTCCGTATACAATTTGTAAATACTCTTCGATGTGGCAATATCCTCACTTACGTCATCCCCCCCCTCTAAGAAAAATTTCTGTTTAAATCTGACCGGCGGGTTGTTCTGAAAATTATAAAAATCTTTCCATCTTTTCTTATCATATTTGTGGAACACCAATTCTTTATAATAGTGTATTTCTGTGCTGATTAAATATTCTTTCGTTTCGTTTTCTTCATACTGACGAAAGAATGGTTCAGTGCTTATTTTTCTCGTTATTTCGGCGCTATCAATTTCGTTCATTAACATTCTTCTCTCTTCGGTGTCGATTAAAGGGAATCTCTTATATATCTGCCTAAAACAGCGCGTCTCACTATCGATTTTGGGTTCGTCGTTGTCTTTGGTTAAATCGAGTTCTGTTTCCTTTTTCCCGATCAGTTCTTTTCTAAATATCAACTCGCGCTGAAAGTTTCGGCTCTTAAGAATTCGAACTTTTATTATAATTCCAACGTTCGGGGCTGCGCGCCCGCACTTTCCGAATATATCGACCGAGGAGGCACTACCACCGCCGTCTTCTTTGGTTCTCTTCCTTTTGCAACCCGTCGTTGACGAACCATCCGACGACGACGAGGCGCTTTCCGCCACTTCTTTCTCCGCCCCGTTGTTTTTCTTTTCGCCCACTCTGTCTAATAACAATAGTTCCTCAATATCGTAACTGAAAAGTTTTGCGTGAAAAACCCAGTCGTCTTTTCTTCGGTGGGCGTAATATTCTTCTTCATAAAGAAAATCGTTCAACTTCGGTATTTCGTCGTACTTTTGAAGACACTCCGGCTCATCTCGCTTTAATAATTCGCGTAATCTACGAAGACCTTCGTAACGCGTGATCTTATTTTGCTTCACGTTTTCGAAGGAGACGAGTTTAACTTTCGTAAAGGATACCAGGGAATGGAGCGCCTCCGTATTCGCCTCCCTATACGCGAGGGGTTCGCTTTTTTTCGGGGATGTTTTGAACGCGAATTGCGCGAAAACGTCTATCTCGCGGCCGCGTTTGTGTACTAGCGTCCTAGCGAATATATCGTGAGAGACGTGATGATCGAGAGACATTTTAATAAAATTAGTTTTTAAGTTCAATTCGCTCTGCGTTAGTAGTAGGATGAAATCTTCGGGTTGGGGAGCATGAAGCATGTTGGCGAAAAATAATTCGTCTGGTACGGGCTCCTTATTCGATTTAACGCTCGACATTTTATCTCCATCTTCGGATTTATTGGCATCGTTATCATCGCCGTTGTTATCGCCATCCATTATATATATGTATATATTTTTTTTTGAATATTTAACATTCAAAATATTTTTAAAAAAATTATAATAAAATAAATTTACATTATGTTTCATTTCGAAAAGCGAAATGACTCACGAGTTCTATAAAAAAGGACTCAACGGGAAGCGTCTTCCATTGCTATTTCGGCGGATACGATGACGAAAGATTATTATAAAATATTGGAGCTTAGTCGACAGGCCAACGACAATGATATTAAAAAGGCGTACAGGAGAATGGCTCTTAAATATCACCCAGATAAAAATGCATCGCCCGACGCCGAAGAACGATTTTACGAGGAGGCGGATGCGTACGAAACTCTCAAAGATGCGAGGAAAAGACGTATTTACGATCAAACCTTTGAAGAACCTACGAAAAACCGAGCCAATTTTACCGAATTTTCTTTTTCTTCGCCGAGATTTGATCCGCACGATACGTTTAAAAGCTTTTTCGGAAACAACGACCCCTTTTCTGGTGTCTTCCAAGAATTTTTTTCATTCGATGCCGGTAACGGACACGTTAAGTTCACTAGTTTCAAAACCACTTTTACATCGTGGGGCGATTCTCAAAAAAAAGGATCGCAGCAGCAGCGACCTGATCGCCCGCATTCGCACCCGCATCCTCATCATCATCATCAGCAGCATCATCAGAAGCAGCAGCAGCAGCAGCAGCAGCAGCAGCAGCAGCAGCAGCAGCAGCAGCAGCAGCAGCAGCAGCAGCAGCAGCAGCAGCAGCAGCAGCAGCCGCAGCAGCAGCAGCAGCAGCAGCAGCAGCAGCAACAGCACCAGCAGCAGCAGCAGCCCACACGCCCAGCAGCGGGGAGTCAAGAAAAAAACCCTCCGATTATTGAAAAAGTGGACGTGACTCTAAAAGACATTTTATTCGGAAGGAGTTTTACTAGACAAGTGAATTGCGATATTTTGAGCGTAAATGGAGAAACTTTTAAAATAAGTAAGCCGTTCATCGTGCAGGTAAAACCCGGCGCTCTCGATGAAACGCAAATTGTTTTTGAAAATCAGGGACACCAATCCCGAGGACGAATACCATCCGATATCATTTTTTACGTGAATAGGCTGCAGCACGCGGAATTTCAAAGAGATTCCGCCAACCTTATCTACAATGCCCGCATTTCTCTCAAAACCGCGTTATGCGGCGGAGTCGTGCGAATACCGACTCTCGAAGGGCGAGATATATCTCTTACTTTAGGCGACGACGTCGTAAATTCTAAGACGGAAAAGTTCTTTCCTTTTAGCGGTTTGCCACTGGTCGATTCCAATTCTCACAGAGGTAGTTTAATCGTAAGATTCGATATAGAATTTCCGTCGAGGTTAACCGAAGTTGCCAAGAGAAAGCTGAATGAAATTTTGTAATCGCTGTTGTTGTTGTTGTTGTACAATTGTTGAAAAATATTATAAACGTCACTTTTATTGAAGTATACGGGTGTAAATAAAAAACTTTTAACAAAAAAAATGCGTTTTATTGAAAGCCTCTACACGTACAGATATTTTTTAGTCATTTATTCTTTGGTGGTAAATGTTCGAATGTAAATGCCGGTGGTCGAGCGAGTGAATATACCGTGTTGTTGCAATTACTAAAATATTTCTCCATAAAAAAACGAGTATATAAAAGGTTTCAAATACAAAACAGTCTTTAAATAATAAATTTTATTATTTCAAATAATTGAAAAGAATTATAAGTTTTTTTAATTTGAAAATTTTTACGCTTACAAGGTATAAACATATAATTTTTAATTTACTCTAGCGTCTGCCATATTATACTTCCAATAGCACCAAAAAGTTTGTTAAAAAACTCTTGGTTATCAATTAATCGAAACGCTAAATGAAAGGTTTTTGGAGTGGGATCTCGAAATTTTTTTAAAAAGTTAAAAAATGAGATCGGCCTTGAAAAATAAATATCATCTTTTAACATCAATTGCCTCTTAAAGAATTTCGCTTCTATATCTTCGGGTAAATTCAAGATATCATATTGCTTTATACTCCATCGAATGACGGGATTTCCAGAGACGTCTGTCATAGTTAACGCGATTTGTTTGAAAACGTCGACAATATTACCTCTATGAGAAATTTTCTCGCAATCCCTAAGGCTTTCTGACAAATTACATTTATTTTCTAGGTATCGATCGAAATTAAATTCTAGTCCTCTTTTCAAAGAGCGAGTGATTTTCAAAAGAATATAAATTTTGCACGGATCGATACACCTGGAGCTGAAAAATACAACGACTTTTTCTAGTTTCGGAGAGGCGCGGCAAATATCGTATAAAAGAAAAGAAAAATCAATTTTTAATTCTACCAAATTTTTAAAAACGGATTCATTTTTTTCATCTGATATCATCTTGCAAAGATTAATACTATTAACTTGAGAATAATTGTTCATTCTTATTTCTAACTCTCTCAAATTCGGAAAGGCCCTGATGATTTTATTGCTCAGTGAACCACAATCACGATTTCTGTCAAATTCTCCCATTATTCCGTCATAAACCATTATTAGGACGCACACATTTTGAAATTGGAATGGAGATAAGGTATCGACATTTTCGTTTCTTCGAAGGATAACATTAAAATGACAAACGTTTTTAAAATTCAATTCCAAAGAACCGTCGAGCTTTTTAATATTCCTTCGCAATCGGTTTCTTAAAAATTTCGTATCCCAAGATTCGATTATTTGCCTTTCTATTTCCCTTCGCCACGATTTACCTGAATGTAAGCGACAACGCCCTAATAACCTAAAGTGCGTGAAGGGCATAAAGAGCGCCACAACCGCGTAAATTCCTTTGCATAAGAGGCAGAATGGTACTTTTATTTCGTTTTTTTCTCGATCTTTAGTAAGAAGTTTCCAAAAATTAATTTCCAACATTCTTAGTACCCCACCGAATTTATTTTCATCTTCCTCATCTCCTGCCGCTTCTTGTTGTTCCCGCTCTGATAATTTCACGTACGTTTCGATCGGCGGCGGAGTTTTAGTAATTTCCCATTCGATTATTCTCTCGTTTTCGATTTCGACAACCACGACTAATTTTGAAAGATTTCGTTGATAACAATCATCGCATACAAAATGTTTATCTAATTCGGAAAAATAAGAGTGGTGGGGAAATATTTCTTCTTCCGATGAGAAACTGAAAATCAATTCTAATGTCTCAACGCAGGTTTTTATAGCCATTAGCATTAAACGAACGTGGTTAACAACGGTAGATGGGTGTTTGTGGTTTAAGCGAACTCCGATTTTTTGCAAGTTAAACAATGATGAGATTTCGGTAATTTCCTCGATGTTGTTATAATCCACAATAATGGTAGTAAGGTTGTTTAATGGAGGAATAAAAGGTTCTCGCAATTTATTCGAAAAATCGATTTCAACGTATATTCTCTCGTCTGTCATACATTCCAAATATGGTTTGTTGAAAAAAGCGTTCGCTGACTTGCTTAAGAAAGTAGAAGTGAGGTCTCCGCTATTAAGCATTCGGTTTGAATATTGTCTCAATACGTTTTTGGAACTACATCTACATATCAGTTTTAAGGCAATTAGATTTGGAAATAGAAATGAAATATTCTTAATCGTTTCGAGAAAGTCGTCGTGGCTGAGAAGGTCGGTGCCCGTATTAAAAATTTCTAGCTTCTCGATACGAAATAAAGGTGGTTGTCGTTGTGGTTTTTCTTCCATGTAATTCGCTAATTTTAAAAAGGTTTTATACCGGTCTATAGAAAAATGCAAAGATTTCAAGCGTTCGTATTTCGTACTCATTGTCCTAATAACCTCAGCGGTTTTCGCAAGCGCGGGAACACCATCGGCGAGACTGTCTGCTGCGACCATATATTTGTTCAACGTAAGGGTTATCGATTCAGTCGCCCCGTACGGATTTCGTGTCGCGTTTTCGAGAAACTCTAGAAAGTTCGCCGAGGTTTTTTCCTCGTCGTCCGAAACAAATAGCGGTAAGAACAGGTCAAAATTTAATTTCTTCACCCCATATTTTTCGATTAAATAATTCCTGATCAAATCGTAGATCGCAGGGAATTTTTCCGTTTCAGAATCATCGTCGTAGGAATCTTGAAAGGATAATGATGTTTCGAGCAGGACGTTCAGCGCTAAATCTTGCAGTTTCGTCACATTCTTTTCCATTTGGGGTTAGTCGTCGTTGAATTTGACTGTAGTAAGGAAAATAAAAAAGCGACGCCGTATTTTGTTAACCGTGAGAACTTTTCTACGATAGAATGAAAAGGTCTCTCGATTCCCGGAAGACGCTGGTCATTTTTCCGACTACAGACGCAAGCGCACGTTTGCGGAAATACGACGTGAATGCCATTCGACGTAGCCAATCTTCTTAATGAGAAAAATATATAATAGTTCTCTTATTTATAGGCAAATTAAAAGCTGTTATTTTTTTATTTTAATATATATTCTATGTTATCATATATTTGTTATCATCATATATTTGTTATTTAAATTAATATATATATTATATATATATATATATATATATATATATATATATATATATATATATATATATATATATATATATATATATATTATATTATGATATATTTGTTATTTAAATTTCAAGGGTTTTATTTTCATTTTTAAATTAAACAATATACATATAAATATATATAACATTTTTATATTTACCCTATTATATTCTTTGTCATATCAAAAATGATACCAAAAATAATTCTAAATAGTTCCTTAAAAAAATCATGATAATCGGTAGAGTTAAAGGCCAGATGAAATGTTATAGGTTCAGGATCTCGAAATGTATTTAAAAACTCAAAAAAAGAATGCGTGTTAAAAAAGGGCATATCATTTTTTAATCCCAAATAGCTCTCATTGAATTTTGTTTTTTTTTCGACACTGTACTTATTATTTTCGGATGATTCTATGTCGGATAATTCGAACGAGTCGTATCTTTTTATATACCACCGAAAGACGGAATTTCCATACTCGTCGTTCAGAGTCACCGCAATATTTTTGAAAAGTTGTTTGACATTTCCCCAGTGTGTAGGATCGCGGCATTCGCAAAAGCAAAATGTTTCATTATTAACAATGTATTGATCAAAATTTATTTCTAGTCCTCTTTTCATAGAAGTGGTGATATCCAAAAGTTTATAAATACTGCAGGAGTTGATATAACTGGCATTAAAAAACACAACTACCTTTTCTAGATTTGGAGAAACTCGACAAATATCATATAATAGAATGGAAAAATTCATCTTTAATTCTACCAAATTTTTAAAAGCGACTTCATTTTCACCATCTATAATAAATTGGACGTCATAACTATATCTATATGTAGATTTGCTTAATCTTATTTCTAACTCGGCTATATTCGGGAAAGCTTTGACGAATTTATTACTCAATAAGCCGCAATTACGATTTTCCCGGAAGAGTGTAAATTTTCCGTTGCAAACCAATTTTAAGGAATTCACATTTAAAAATCGGAATGGAAAAATGGTATTGACATTTTCGTTTCTTTGAAGGATTGCGTTAAAGTGGCAAACGTTTCGCAAATTCAATTCCAAGAAACCGTCGTTCTTTCTTATATTCCTTTGCAATCGGTGTCTAAAAATTTTCGTGTCCCAACAATCAATTATTTTCTTTTCCATTTCAGATCGCCATTTTTTACCCGAATGTAAGCGGCATAGCTCTCGTTCAATATTCCACGGATAGGTCAGCGGCATAAAGAGCGTCATAACCGCATAAATTCCTTTGCATGCGAGGCAGAATGGTATTTCTATTTTGCTTTTTTCACGATCTTTAGTAAGAAGTTTCCAAAAATTAATTTCCAACAATCTTTTTAATCCACCGACCTCGTATTCATCTTCTTCATCTCCTGCCACTTCTTCTTTCAACCTCTTTGATGATTTCACGGAAAATTCGACTATCGGTAGAGCTTCGCTAATTTCCCATTCGATAATTCTTCTGTTTTCGATTTCAACCACCACGATTAAGGAAGCTAATTTTTTCTTAGAACAGTTATAGCACGCACGACGAAGTAATTCTTTCATCAAATAATAATCGTGGCTGGGAAATATTTCCTCTTCCGATGAATAACCGAAAATCAATTCCAATGTCTTCACCCCGGTTTTTGCTACCAATCGCCTTACACGAGCGCTGCTAATAACTGTATACGGGTGTCCATGATTCAAACGAACTCCAATTTTTTGCAAGTTAAACAACGATGAGGTTTTGATAATATCCTCGATGTTGTTAAAATCCACGATTAACGTAGTTAATTCGTCAAACGAAGGAATAAGAAGTTTCCGCAATTCACTCGAAAAATCAATTTGGTCAATTATTTCCATCTCTTTTATATATTCTAAATGGTATTTATCAGCCAAATCACTGTCGTCTTCGCCTCGAAAACTCTTTCTCGCGAAAGGTTTCTTTCGATTTTTCCATCGTGCTGTGGCAACATCCGCACGATAGTTTTAACGCGATTAGATTTGGAAAGAGATCGAAATATTTTTAATCATTTCGAGAAAGTCCTCGTGAGTGAGAAGAATGGCGCCCGTATTAACAATTTCTAACTTCTCGATACGAAATAAAGGCTCGTGTCGTTTTTCTTTCATAAAATTGGTTAATTTTATATAGGTTTCGTACTGATCTGAATACAAAATCAAAGATTTCAAGCGTTTGTACGCGGTGCCCATTGTCTTAATAATCCCAGCGGTTTTAGCAGCCGCGGAAACGCCACCGGGTAAAGCGTCTGCTACGACCATATACTTGGTCAACGTCAGGGTTATCGATTCGGTCGTTCTGTACGGACTTCGCGTCGCTTTTTCGAGAAAGCCCAGAAAGTTTGTGGAAGATTCTTTTGCGTTGTCCGAATCAAATAGCGATAGGAGTAGGTTGAAATTTAATTCTTTCGTTCCGTGTTTTTCGACCAAATAATCTAAAATCAATTCGTATTTCGCAGCGAATTTTCTGGAATCAGAAGCATTTTTGTTGTACGCATTTTGGAAAGACGATGTTTCAAAAATGACGTTCATCGCCAAATCTTGCAGATTCATCGCTTTCTTTTCCATTTCCGACTAAGAGTCGAGGGTTTTGGGTGTGAAAAAAATAAATTTGAAGCGATGATTCGGTATATATATATATTAGGCGACGTCACACTATGATAAAAAATGTAATACGTCAACTCCCTTTTATAGGCAAAAGAAAAAAGACTAGCGAGTTAAATAATTTATTAATTTATCATCAATAATTAAGTTTTATATATATATAAAATATAATATATATATATTATATATATATATATATATATATATATATATATATATATATATATATATATATATATATATATATATATATATATATATAATATATTTTTTTCTCTTTAATTTATTATATATATAATATATTATTTATATATATCAATTTTGTAAAAAAAATTTGTCCCACTTAAAATCTTCACGTCTTCTATGAAAAATTAATTTTAGGGGTAATTAAACTAAATTAAATAAAATAAAAATAACAATAAATTGAAGGCTTAGACAGTGGTTTAAGCAATTTTAAAAGTACAGGGAATCTTTCTCTACGAGAAAGGTCGCCTGGTGCCGAAGTCTTAGGTTCACGAACCATTCAAATACATTTTAGAAGACTACACCACCCGAGAGAGAATCAACGCTCAATTGATCCCAGCATCGAAATAGAAGCCCGCGATATGAACGTTGGTGGGATGATATATGAGGTTGAAGAAAATGTCACAACCAACATGACTGAAGTTGAAGCAAATCTTAAGGATAAATATAAAGAAGGAGTTAAGGATATAATGAATAAAATGGACAATAAATTTAATGATTTTGACAAAATTATCGAGGAGAAAATTAAGAAAATCACCAAAGCAATAATAAATAGACAAAATAAACGTGGGCGGAAGAAGAAACGAAAGATTGAAGATGATGACCAAAACAGCATCGTGAAGAAAAATTGGAATTAATTTAACATATCGAGTATATGATATAATCGATGTATATAATATAGGTATAGTTTTATTATTTTTTGCTGTATCTATTTTTACGTAGAACTATTTTTAATAAAGATTTTATATAATAAAGTTGGTACTTTTAGTTTATCCAGTATCGTGAGCTTAGTAACGTTGCTTTTTTTTTTATTTTTAAAATCGAATTTTTCTTTTTTTTCAGAGAAAATAAATCTATAGATATTTGCGGAAAAGCCAAAAACATTTTTGTAAAAAAAAATATCAGTAGACGCCTATTGTGTATTTTAAATTAGCTCGAGAGAAGGAATTTATTAAAATACTTAGTGGAACGATTATCAGATTTTCATTTTTTTAACCGTCAAATTATTCTCTTACGACTCGTTCTTCATTTTTAGCAGCAGCAACAAAATTGGATATTTCCCCGATTTTTCCCTAGCGCGTATTCTTCCCACAACCCGGAAAATCCATCGCGTATTTTCGAGCGGTGGCTTCCGTAGTTTATAACCTTGTCGTTCAGCCAAGAAATAAACTCGAACACTGCCTCTATCCATTTATCCAAACAATCGTTACACAGATCCGACTTCCGCACCACTCTGGAAAAAATGGTTTCTATATCTCGTTTCCTTTCTAAGAGGAAAGACAAGGATCCGCTCGTACTCTTATAAACGTTGTAAATTTTTTCCTGAAGAGAATACAATACGAGGTACCAAATAGTTTTCACTTTCTTCATGCCGATAGTCCGGTCGTCTTTTAGGTAATGAAAGACGTACCCTTCGAAATTTTGCATCCGTCGAATTTTCAAAATTTCTTCTTCCACGGCATCCGGGGATATCGAGTAGTATTCCGGCGTGGAAATTCCGAAGAGTTTGAAAATTTCCAAGCCCGCCTGGGGGGAGACGGTGGTTAACGAATCGATTTTTTGGCCCTCGTCGGGGACCGAGGTCATCATCAAACCGTAGAGTTTATATTCGTCTCTCAAGAGAAAACGATCCAGGAAAACGCGTTGTAACCCACAAACCACGGTCGTTTTAGTGGCGCTCAAGAAACGCTTTAAAATAATTAGCTTCGAGGGATCCATTCCGTCGAAGGTATTTAATACCGCTCGCGCCACCGTACGCGCGCCCTCGTACCTACATCCCGGGTACTTACGGACGTCGGAGTGAGACTTGAGCAAAATATGTACGCTCGAAGAACCGGCGATGATATAGTATTCGTCGCCGATCTTCCTCACGGCGAAATGTCCGTTATAGCACCCGTCAATTTTTTTCACGCAAACAACCTCGGTGGCGTTTGCGGGCGAATCAATACGGAAATTTAACCACGTCTCGTTACTTTCGGGTCGACAATTACTTTCATCGCCAATTCGGCCGGTAAACTTTTTGTTAGCGTAAATGGCGAAATCTAACCCATTTTCGTTCTTTCCGACCGTCTCGATAAAACTAAAACCGCAGCTCACGTTATTTCTTATCCATTCGTCTCTCGCGTAGATTTCTTTACCCGCCGTGTACGACAATATCAAAACGTCGTGTAACTTACAAGAATAACCGGGTTCGAGAATACCTTTCGGGACGTCCGTAGATATTACCTTCAACCATGAATTTTTTAAAATTTTTTGATACATGTCTTTGGCCACATCGCGACTGCATCCGGCCCTCTCGCGTTTCATTTCTAAAACTTTCAACGAGCTTTCTTTCTGAAATTCGGTCATCGTCATCGATTCATCGTCGGCAAACATATTTTTTAATAAATCCAAATTCTCAATTTTTTTCGAAATCGTGGCGGCGGCTGCGGCGGCTGCGGCGGCTGCGGCGGCTGCGGCAGCGGCAGCGGTGGCGGCAGGATCAAACTCGTCCGGGATCGGCGTGGGTGACATGATTTCGTAAAAAACGCGAATGTTAAAAAAGAGGTAATAACGAAGATAATTAATCGAGGAGTTTATAAAGAAAGGCTAAAACGAATTTTTTTTTTGGAAAGGCGACTCGTCGCTTTTATTTTGCTATTTAACGTCGACTAATAAGGATAAAACGAGCATGCGAGAAGGAGTTACGACATCGAATGACGAGGAATTTTCACATTACAAAAAACGAAAACATGATAAATAAAAAATTAAAATAAAAAATT